>JADBJO010004800.1:135000-150000 GCA_016801955.1 Conus betulinus | reverse complement strand
GTGAACACACCCAACTCTGCGCCTGAAGGTGTTCACACGACGACTGATGTATTTTTGGATCCCAGTAAAAATGTGTCGACGTCAGTTTGTCAGTCACTATCTACCCGCAAGCTAAGAACATTCTGCACATAAACGTCTTGTATCACAGCAAACACAAACAAATCTGCTGACTCAAGTTTTTGATCAGTCTGATATTTGTTAAAACACTGATGAAAGCGTGTCGACGTCAGTTTGTCAGTCAACATGAATGTCAGTTAGAAAGCTTTGAACATTGTGCACACGAACCTCTCTAAACATTGTCAAACCCCCTGTCACTGACGCTGTAATATCCCCCTTTCCCCAACTGAAATGCAGGACAGTATCTTTTGATTCAAACGATGAGGACATCAATGAACCTCTCACAGAAGAAGATAAAAGTTGCTGACGTGACTTCTGGGAAGAAAACTGCGACAATCTAAAGATAAAATGACAGACAGGCATGTGTGCACGCGCGCGCGTGTGTGTATGTGTGTGTGTGTGTGTGTGTGCGTGCGTGCGCGCTTGTGTGTGTGTGTGTGTGTGTGTGTGTGTGTGTGTGTGTGTGTGTGTGTGTGTGTGTATATACTGGAGTTGTGGTGTGTGTGGGATTCTGTCAGTGTGTGTGTGTGTGTGTGTGTGTGCATGTATGTGTGTGAGTGTGTGTGTGTGTGTGTGTGTGTGTGTGTATGCTCCCACCCCCCGTCTCTCTCTCTCTCTCTCTCTCTCTCTCTCTCTCTCTCTCTCTCTCCCTCTCTCTTTCATACTTACAGCTACGAAATTGTGTGCTCCAGTCGTGAGTAGTTTTACTATGAAGTGAAAGTGTGACAACAGTCTATAATGGTGTGTGTTGATACACGTGACATCAGTTTCAAATGGATGATATTCCGTGAATCGAATGCAGAAAGTACAAGATTCAGTGAGAAGCATTTCACTGTTTATAACTGTCACCTCCATGTGTAGCTTGCTAAATATTGCTTTACTAACAGCACGGTGTGGCTGTGACAGGATCAGTCTCGGTTGACTTCACAGCCACGTACAGCACACAGATAAACAGGCAAAAGATGCCTTGGCAGGGCTAGGGAAACCGCCCCCGTGTTCCCAGTGAAGCTGACCAGCCCTCACAGTGACTGTTGTCGGAGCTCTCTACCAGCTGTCAGGTAGACGTACCACGAACAATTCTATATCGCGTGTAAATGAAAGACGCGCATGTCCAATGACTGAGTTTGAGCGTGGTTGAAATAAAACCCCACACTCTCTGAACTTTCATTTTCCTTTGAGTGTGTTGAGTGAGTCGGTTTCGATCTTGTTGTTGTTTGTTGTTGCTGGCAACTCTTTGTGCTTCTTGCCAACGCATGTGGAAGAAGACCCATTCACGTTTGGCATTGTTCTGGCAGTCAAAGACCCCATAATCCAGTGACAGAAATCGCACACAGTTCGCTGCTTCCTGGCACAAAATATTAATGAGGAAGCACAGCACCCTATTTCTGACACTCTGCAATCCAGACGGCTAGTATCACGGCACGATTTGGGAACAAAGATGGAGGAAGGTTAGCGCAAGGGAAGTGGCAGGTGTTGGCTACAGTGCGTTGTTTAATCACACCGTTGCCGCTTCTACCACTTTCATCTCGCCTCTCCTCTGCGAACGGTAGGAGAACAGGGGGTCATTCCCCTCTTCTTCTAGCTATGCATTCCTGTGCATACACATGGGGTTCCGATGGTAACTTTCTTCCTGTTTGGCATTGATTTGAATTTTGTTGAAGATGAAACAGTTTTATGACCTCCCTGCTCTACAAAACGACTGCCAGTATAGAGGTCTCATGGGGATTAATCTGAAAAGAAAAGTCTAGTGATAGAGATGAGGAAAAATGACAAAATAGTCTTTGTAGTTGACATGTAAATGATTTTTTTCAAACATAAGAATATTGTTTTTCTAGTGTGTGTGTGTGTGTGTGTGTGTTTGTGTGTGTGTGTGTGTGTGTGTGTGTGTGTGTGTGTGTGTGTAAAAGGTGTAGTGACATTTTCTGTAATACAAATCAGATCCGTATGGCAATGTTTCTTTAAATCATGTTTTTTATGACTTGAAGGAATGTCTCAAACAAAATAGCCTCAGTTGATTCCAAGGACATCCCAGAAGCTTGATATCAAGCATGCAAACCACGGAGTCTATTAGCAAGACAGTGTCTCTGGCTCTATGATGATTGCCTGCAACTTTGGCAAAAGCATGCTGTAGGCAAAGTTCAGAGAGACACAGGCATTGAAAAAGAGCGAAAACGATGCAACATTATGGGGACAGGATAAATTGTCAGCACATATTTGATGCCCTGGAGACCTTGGATAGGTCTCCATCGTGCAGAACACCGCAACTTTTCAGTGAAGCCATTCTTATGACTGAACAGAAAAGAGCAAATGTGGATAAATGGGCGGAATGCTTCAACACTGCCTTGGAAAGATCCGCCTTCATTGACAATGGCCCCATTGCACACATACCCCTTGTTGAGGTCAGCATTCGGGCAGTGACTCAAAGGGAATGGGAGATGAAAGCAGCGATCAGACTCCCTTCAAAAGGCATGATACTAGTTTTTGACTTAAGCCAGCTGGTATACACAGGGCAGGAGGAGTCAGGGATGGTTCTGATAGAGAGTTTCCGCCCCATTGGAGATTGTCTCCCCCTTGGAGACTATAAGCTTGCTGAACGCTCATTTTGAGAAGCATTTATTTTTCCCCATTCACCCTCTCAAGCACATACTGTTAGTATGGCAGAATTAACTACCACTGCAGATATGAATGCTCATCTCCCCCTATTTCTTCAGTCTAAGACATGAGAGCAAGTTTTGTTTTTTATAATTGGATATTTCTTGCAGTCATTGCAACACCAAGTTGCTCTGTAAGTTGCTGGAATGGTACTCGGTTACTCATCCATGGAATGTATTAGTCTATTATAATTTATTCCCCTGTGGATTCATTCCAAAAACTGGCCCTCAGCACTTGTGTCTTCAAAGGTTATCTCTTTATATTTTCTACTTTCCACAAGAAAATGTAGCTTGTTTTGCTCTTTTATGATTTTCTTTTGCTTCTTAGGTGGCACCTTTGCTTGTTTTTTTGAAAATCTCAACAAACATACTACAGTATTGCACACCAGCTTTTTTCTGGGATAGCATTCTTCTTAAAACCGAAAAGGCAGAGAATGCAAAATATCACTTTCTGCGGTCACAGAGGAGTAACAATCAGGTTTTGAAATACTAATCAGGAGTTGTATGTAGTGAGTTTTCTTCCCTTTGGAGATTGTCTCCTTTTTGGAGATTATAAGCTTGTTGAAGGCTTATTTTGAGTAGCATTTATTGTTCCCCATTCACCCTCTCTCAAGCACATGCTGTTAGTTAGGCAGAATTAACTACTGCTGCTGATATGAATGTTTATTTCTGCCTATTTCTTCAATCTAAGACATAAGAGCAAGTTTCGTTTTATATATATATGTATATATGAATGGAAATCGAGAAAAAACACATTACAATAAATTCACTAGCAGTATACCGGTACAACTAGAATCCATCTTGAAGACAGAATCCATTTTGCCTGCACTGAGGCCTTTCTCCTGCTGGAACGGACTCATCAGGGAGGCAGGCACGGCTCATTGTACCTGCGCACCCTTTTCATTGAATAGATATATACCACAGTAGATAATTCTGTGGTATTATCACTTCCAATGATTGAGAGACAGAATCCGACAGCAGATCGAAGCTGCCAGTGAAAGGTAGGAAATTAAAATGAAAAGAAAGTGCCAAAAGCAAACAAGTTGTAAAAAAGCTAAATTCATAACAATAATGAACATTTTTATGTGTACACTTGTCTGTTGAACAGAGCACGCAGCCCATTATAAATTCCATATATAAAACAATTAAAGCAATAATAGACAACACACACCAACCGCCACACACACACACACACACGTGCCTATAAATTGACAGCGAAATGAACTAATTGTAAACTTTCTGGAAGATGTGGGTTTTCAGAGAGCGTTTGAAGGAGTCAAAGTGATCAGTTTCTCTTATTTCTGCAGGGATAGCGTTCCAGATGGAGGGGGCAGCATGCGAGAAGCATCTGTTACCTAATGTCTTTTGGCTATTAACAGGACGATCTTGTAAAGCGGTTGCATCGACAGATGAACGCAATTTGTATTGATGATGATGTTGCTTTAAATGGACTAAGTCCTTCAGATAATCTGGAGCACAACTTTGGACACACTTGTAACAGATAGATGCCAGTTTAAATTCAATCCGAACAGATACTGGGAGCCAGTGAAGAGAAATCAGATGAGGAGTAATATGGTCCCTTCTAAGCACTCGCAAAACCATTCGCACAGCATTATTCTGAACACGCTGCAGATTTTCAAGAAGATAGTCAGGGGAACCATACAGGATGGAATTGCAGTAGTCCAGCCGGGACAGAACAAATGCAGAGACAAGTGTGGCTGCTGCTTGGGTCGTGAGAAAAAACGGCGGATGCAACCAATACGGCGGAGCTCATAATTGGCAGCCCGAACATTTCTAACATGAACTTTCATTTCCAAATGATGGTCAAGGGTAACTCCTAGATTGACAACAGAGGATGAGAACGGGACAGTGGCATCACAAACTGTCATCGTAGAACGGCAATTGATTTTGTGCGACATTTGGGGAGAGGAGAGAAGCATTACTTCAGTTCTTTCATTATTCAGCTTTAGTTTATTTGCTGTCATCCAAAATCTGACATCGGCTATACAATCCTGCATTGCCTCTAGTAGTTGGGAAACTTCAGAAGGTGCAGCTGATTTCTGCAGCTGTGAATCATCAGCATATGAATGATGAAGGACTGAGTGTTTGTCAATGACATTGGCCAATGGAGAGGTGTAGAGAGCAAACAGGAATGGTCCGAGGACAGAGAGCCCTGTGGGACTCCAAAACATATAGGAGCTGCAGAAGAAACCCGGCCGTCAACAATGACAGACTGAGTCCGATATGACAGATAGGATGAGAACCACTGCAGTGCTGTACCACCTATGCCAAAATCAAGGTGCAAACGACTGAGGAGAATAGAGTGATCAATGGTGTCAAACGCAGCTGACAGGTCCAACAGAGCCAGAATCGAGACTTTGCGATCATTCAAAGAAAGGAGTAGATCATTTACTATCATTAAAAGAGCTGTCTCAGTGCTGTGTCCTGGTCTGTAGGCAGACTGAAATGGATTGAAGAGGTTATTGGAAATCAGGTATTCGGATAGTTGGATGAGGACGATCTTTTCAATTATTTTAGAGATAAAGGACAAGTTAGATACTGGACGGTAATTCTTAAGTTCATTTTGATCAAAAGTGGCCTTTTGAGAAGAGGTGTCACCAGAGCGGCTTTACAAGCATCCGGAAGGTGCCAGAGGTGAGGGAAGAGTTGATAAGGGCTGTAAGAGATGGTAAGAGATTATCGAGACATTCAATCAGAAGAGGGGTAGGAATAGGATCGAGATTACAAGTTTTGGGAGAGGAATTGATGATGACGTTGCGAACAGCATCTGGTGTTACAGGTTGAAAGGACGAGAGAGAAGTTTTGGTGAAAAGTTCGCCTGGCAGAGGAGGGTTGGCTACAACCATTGCGTCTAAATCACGTCTGAGAGTGGCTATTTTGTTATGGAAGAAATATGAGAAAAGACCTGGAAGCTCACATGTTGGATAAACAGTGGGCAGCTCACTATTTTTCTTTGTACACAACAGATTGTCAGTAATTTCGTAAAGTTCCTTTGTGCTTGAGGCACACTCAATCTTGTTATTGTAGAATTTTGATTTTGCTTTTTCAACAAGTCGACAGAAACATGCTTGGCTTTGTTGTACAAATCTTTGAAAATAATTATTGGACTGGATCTCCATCGCCTCTCTTCTCGCCGACATGCCCGTTTTGCCTCCAACAGCTCCTCACTGACCAGCGAAAAACCAAGGGGCTGATGGTCTCTCTCTGACCTTACGCATTGATGCAGGTGCACGTTTGTCAAGGATGGAATGGAGAGAGGCAAAGTACTGACCGGCATTATCAGCAGATGGAGATGGAGATGATGCAGCAGTCACAAAATCCAGGTCGTTAACAAATGCAGAACGTTCAATGGAACGAATGTTACGTATTGAACGAAACGTAGGCAATGACTTCATCACTGAAACATGAAAAAGAGACAACACACAACAATGTTCAGATTCAAGAGCGTCAGTGACAGTAGTGGAAATATGAAAATCTATATCATCGTCCCGAATAATGGTCCAATCAAGGATTACCCCCCCCCCTCCCTCCCCCCTCCCTGTGTGTCGGCACGCTCACAACCTGTTTAAGATTATGCATATTCAGCAGTTCGACAGTATCTTTCGTCAGAGTTTCGTGAGGCTGATCAAAGTGAATGTTAGCATCTCCAACAAAACAAACATGCCCATGGAGGTTATTGGCATAGTCCAGAAAGTCAGGTAACTGATCAGTAAACATGGAGTTCTTCAGGCGGTTCTTGCGGCTGGGAGGCATCATATAAACAGTATCACATGTAGGAGGATAGACTTTCAGCCTTGCTTGAGTATGGATTAAAGATGCAAGGGAGGTCAAAAGGTAGCAACTGTCACAGTCCAGAGTAGTCAACCCTATTGTTTGATAACTCAAGCATTGCTGGTCCCAAAAATGCTGACAGCAGCTAATGATTGAGCAAAACAGCCTTTTTTAATCACCTAAAGATGCAATCTCCCACTGATTGACCAAACAATAGTATCAAGTGCAGGCTAACAATTTCTCCATTTTAGCATTAATGACTTCACAAAGACATCAAAAAGCAAATATGGGTTGGGGAGGGGGTGGGGGTGGGGTAGGTGAAAGAAAGAAAATGGGAACGAAAATCGAGGAAATACTACAAATATATATGAAAAAAAAAAAAAACAGCAAGAACAACAACAACCCCCGTTTAAAGACAACAACAAAACCCTACCACTTCACAAACAGCATACCCGTATCACTGGCATCCATTTGAAGATAGACCCATTTCAGCTCGACTGTTGTTCGTGTTGTTTTCAACAGAACTGGCATTCGTGTTCAGAAGAAAAATAAAGATGAATATATGTGTCATTTTTCTTCAAAGATATCATTAAATCCGGAAAATGTATCTATAGTCTCACAATTAAAGTTAATGGCATGTCTTCCTCGATTCAGAACAGGATCCCTTGGTCTCCTTGCCGATAGAAATTGGTGTGATGTTGAACTGAAGACAGGGATTAGGTTTCCATGCGCTCACTTGCTATTGAAGATGAAAAGCATTTTGTTTGAAAGCACTGTCTATGATGACATCAGATTTGAGTGAAATTTCTTCAAAATACCGAACGCAGAATTCCATATTCCATAATGTCCTCGCACAACAAACAAATGTAACGAACCATGTTTCGTCCGCTCCCAAATTTGGGGGACACGCTGGACCAGAACAGGTAAATTTGAAAACCCAGTTGACCTGTTTACCTGACCGCTGCTCACCTGCGTTCTGTCTTGGTCGGGTGAACAAGAATTTCCTTCAATCGCCGAACTACCAGCCGAGCAACACTTTCAGAGAGCCGAAGGGAGACTGAAGGTTTGTCCTCGCTGGCAGTCAGGTGTGCTCCAATCGTTGAATGGGAGTTAGAGTTTGTACTAAGACGGTTTTTTTTTCCATACAGGTGAATGTGATTTTTACAGCTCTTAGTTAAGTTCTAATTGTTCCCTTGATATATCTTGTGACTTGATGAGACATAGGGTGATAGTGAGAAGCTGTAGTCCAGAGGTGGATGAGAAGAATGGAGTGAATAGAAAGAAGAAAGAATGTGCATACTGATATGTGATCGGGGAAATTATAAATAATCGAGTTGAATCACTGTATTGTTGAATAAAAAGTGTTGTTTATCTTTTCCCCTTAAGTATTATAATGATGTGACTGTTGGTGAGCTCTGGAAGTGAGCAATGAACAATAATGTGCATATATTATTGGAAAATATATTCTGAATCCTGTTGTGGACAATCGCAAATCGTTCCTTGATATGTAATTAGACACGTCTAGTGATGATGATGAACAATCTTTTCTTGATGAAAAAAAAAAGGTTCGAATGGAAATCGTTCCTTGATATGTAATTGGGCACGTCTAGTGATGATGTGAAAAGATAAAAACATTCATTTCTTGATAAAACGGGACAAAAGGGAATCGTCCCTTTATATGCAATACTTGTATTCTTGGTACTTTGAAAGGTGCTCCTTGTGGAAATCCTTTCCTTCAATGTGAACAATCATGGTGTTATTCATGGAAAATGTTCTATTGTAATGCACCCACTGTATCGAAACTTAGTACATTTCATTATAGGTATCCTCCCCCAAATTCCAGTAAAATGTCGTGACAAAGAAGAACGATAAATATGTAGCACATAGGCTAGATAATCAAGATAGATATCAGTTCCCCTGGTGTCGTGAAGCCCCCATGTCCGACCTGGAACTGCCATCCGTGTGTGGGGTGCAGCCTGTGCCCAGCCACCCTCTCTGCCCCGGGGAGTATAGAGAGGCTGACTGAGTGGTCAGTAGACATCGTATGTGTATTGCCAACGGGGTATGCGG
Source organism: Conus betulinus (assembly GCA_016801955.1). Classification (NCBI taxonomy): domain Eukaryota; kingdom Metazoa; phylum Mollusca; class Gastropoda; order Neogastropoda; family Conidae; genus Conus; species Conus betulinus. The sequence continues at coordinate 141,370 of JADBJO010004800.1, read as the reverse complement.
TGCAACACGAGCGCAGTCCCTGTCCCCGCCCCCTGGGATTGTTGAGAGGCTGTCTGTGTGGTCCGCAACGAGCTGGTGTGTGAACGGGCTTCAGAGTTCGTCAGGACAACGCCTCCTGACGCTTTAGCTCCGAAGCGGTTTTTTTTTTTTTTTTTTTAAATTACAAAGCGACGATGTAGAGCTGAACCCAGGGCCAGAGAAGACTGCTCTACGACAGACAAACGAACAAGTGCAGATAGAGTGTGGACAAGCCCCCCCTCCCCCCCCCCCCCTCCCCCGGATGCACGCCAACTAGTTCTTCGGAATACACAAACAGCCCAACATCCTTCGAATCTCGATCTGATGGGATGAGAGGCGACTTGAAGGACTTGAGTGATGGATCAGCTGTGCTCACTGAGATTTGGGTTCTTTGAAGCAGGAAGTGACGCACCAGCAACGACAGTCTACAGAAGAAAATGGATTTCTTGGAGCAAAATGTTGATGATCTGGAATGCCGTTCTAAACGACACAACCTCATTTTCCATGGACTTTCCAGGAGGGAAAACGAAACCCAGCACGACTGTGCAAATTTTGTCTATGACTTGCTTGTGGACAAGCTGAATATTGCTGGAGACATCCATTTTGACCGAGTCCACCGCCTGAATTCAAAGAGCAACTCACCGGTCATCGCTTGCTGTATGTTCTTCAAGGACACGTATAAGATCTTGAAGGCAAGATAAGGGGACGCAAATGTTTATATGGGAGGACTTTTCACTTAGAGTCAGAGAGGTAAGGAGGAAATTAAACCCCCGTTTAAAGAAACTAAAGAGTGAGGGGAAAATGTGTGTGGCCATGATCTTCGACCATCTATTTATTGAGGGGAAGAAGTATGGTCTTAAAGACAGTGATGGACAAAACCTCAAGGAAATAATATAGTGGGGGGGGGGGGGGGGGGGGGCCGCCCTGCAGTGACACCGGCATCATCTTCAGTGTGGTGTGTGCAAAAATCCTGTGCAGAGAAGGAAGTGTGCGATGGGGACAACGACGCTGCCACAGTGAGTGAACATTCTGCTTTTGACAATACAAACATGGGTTCAGTGGTGGCGCCAAGGTTTGATTGTTTGGTAAATAGTGATGAAAATGTATTGAATAACCAGCTTTCAGATTTTGTTTCTGTGATTATAGTGAAAGGTATTGTTATGAAGTGAAAACATGCCATGTTTTTTTTTCATTTTATGACAATGACACAGCTGACCAGAGAACTGAGGGGGGGGGGGGGGGGGGGGGGGGGGGATTTAATGTAGAGACATATTTCAGTGAAAAGCACGTGGTGTCACAGCGGATAACAATAGGGGGTGGTCACAAAAGAAAAAGTGTAGCAGCGATGACAGCGCTTTTATTCCTGTTTATGCCAGTGAAAGAGCACGTGGTGACACAGCGGATAAGAATAGGGGGTGGTCACAAAAGAAAAAGTGTAGCAGCGATGACAGTGTTTTTATTCCTGTTTATGCCGATGAGAGAGAGCAGTCAGTGTCGAATGACGAAAGACGTAACCAGAATTGTAACAAAAGTGAACATATCTTGCATGATAACGGATATATAAATAAAAAGCACACATTCAAAATATTTTATGTTCCTGCGCTGGAATATTAATGGAGTTCTTTCTAAGATTCGCAATACAAATGTCCTTTCGTCTTTGTCCAGATTTGACTTTATTTGTCTTGTAGAGACTTTTGTGGAAAATCTTGAATCTATTGTGCTTAGAAGTTAAACTGTGTTTAGCAAACCTACTATTAAGTCTACTAGACAAGGCAGACGTTCAGGGGTTAATGTGTCTGATTAAGAATGGTTTTGTGCCCTATGTCAGAACTCCAGGTAGTTTGCTCAAATGCTGTCATCTTTTTGATTGATGGGGTTTTGTTTGATTAGCAGAGGATGTGTTATATGTTTGCGCATACCTGCCTCCCGAGGGTTCACCATATTATGCTTATTTTGATACAGACAATGTTCTTGTGAAGAATGCCTTAGTCACTGTATGTTCAGCTTGAAAAAAATATACATGTGATTCTATCAGGAGACCTGAACAATGGAATTGCAAATGTCTCTCATATATCTCTCTCTCTCTCTCTCTCTATATATATATATATATATATATATATATATATATATATATATATATTGTTTTTAAATTTGAATGATAATTACGGTGTTGATTTAATCATTTGCTCCAATTTGTCGAAAAGTCCGCCAGTATAATCAATAACTATGGAAAATGTTTGTTGGATATGTGTGCGCCACTTGGATTGTGTGTATTAAATGGGATATGTAATGGTGACCTCGACGGACATTACACTTATATAGCAGAGTCAGGGTGTAGTGTAAATAGTCGTTCGAATGAGACCATAAACCGAGGTTCCGTGCATGAACACACACATAACATCTTATACACAGGTAAAATCCCATCGCCAACTTTCGGAAGAGAAGTCCAGTTTGGCCATTGGTATGGATGACACGTTACACGTAGCATGCACCCTGCGTGAGACATGGAAAGAATGAAGGAAGTAAGGAAAGTGAGTGAACGACATTGAACGATATTACTGGATGGCACGGGAAACGACTGAATGAAACACCAGCTGGCAGGTCTTCAGTAGGCACTACCCAGTAGGCTGCCCGTTGTGTAAAGAGAGTGGATTGAAAAGTGCTTAGAACTTGGTCTCTAGCCGAGGATAGGCGCTATATAAGTATTCATACTTGTAGTAGTAGTAGTAATGATAACAACAACAATAACAGAACAACAATAATAATAGTAATAATAAAGTATCAACAACAACAGCAATAATATAAATAATAATGATAATAATAATTACTATTATTATTATTATTTATAATGATGATTATGATAATATTAATAATAATAATAATAATAATAATAATAGTAAATGACTTTTCTGATTCTCGAGAATTATTTATACTTTTCCTATCATCTTGCTGATTATTTGTATCTGAACGATTGGAATCTGATCAGTTACCCGTCGAGCCTCATTTTGAATTGTCGAATCTAAACATTGTGTCTTCGACCACTGGAAAAGAACATGAGGTTGCTAAAACGTCTGTGTGGAATCCTTATTTTGAATTTACGTCAATGTAATGCATTCGAATGAAGCATTGCCATCTCTTGACAGTGCTATTCATATGATTGATCATGACAGCAATGAAGCTTTGAATATATTTCTTACATGTATTTAAACTTACTCTTCCTGCAAGGGAAACAAAATTTTGTTTTAACAAAAATGATGAACAAAATGATTGGTATGACAACTAAAGCAAACTAAGTACATCAAATGCAAAAAGATTGCTAAACACATCCCGGCAAATGAAGGATAGTTCTGGTCGTGATGCTTGCTGCATAACCAAGAGAGTGTATAAGAATTTGCTCAACTTTAAGGAGAACCTGCACCACAAGCAATGGCTAGGGTCGTTAGCTGATTCAATGAATGATCAAACGGAGTTTGGGGAAAATATCCATAAAATGCCTTCAAAACGGAAGCAGCCATGTAACAATATAGCAATTGATGATTGGTATAAACACTTTTAAACAGCTGCTTGAAACAAATTTAGAAAACGAATTTACATTAGTATCAACGACAACACTGACGATGTTTTTTTGATGAATATAAGGATGATGGTTCCATGAACCGCCCAATATCTAGAGAAGTATTATTGGCTGTAAGAAAGTTGAAGAACGGTGAATCCGCTGGCAAGGATGAAATTATTGGCGAGTTGCTGAAAAATGCCGGTGATCGTGTTATTGACTTCTTTGTTAAACTGTTTAACACTTTGTTTTATAAGGGAATATTCACACATAAATGGACAAACTGTTGTCGTACTTTTGTTTAAAACGGTTATGTAAAAGATCACACTAATTATAGAGGGATATCATTATGTGTTACAAGCAGTTAACTTTACAGTTCTGTAGTAAACAAGATGCAAAATCATGTACACGTACTCCCTGTTTATCTTGAATACACGTGAGATATTCCATAAAGAGGAAAAAAAAACGTTTTGGGCCCTTGTAGCTGTCAGTAACGGCTATTCTGGTAAGCATCGGCCGTCATCTGTGACCCATCATGAACATAAGAAGAAACTGTTATGGGCCGTTATAGACGTTAGTAACAGCTATAACATTAGTAACGGCTATAACGGTAAAATAACACACCAGGCATCATCCGCGACCCATAATGAACACACCTACAAATTTCAGATAGATCGACCGAGTACTTTCTCACATATTCCCCCGAAAGGAAAACCGTTATGGGCTGTTATACCTGCTAGTAACGGTTATAATGGTAAAATTACACATCGGGCATGATCCGTGACCCTTAATAAACATACTTAGAATTTTTCAGATAGATCGGTCAGGTACTTTTGTGAGATATCAAAAACAATTATAATAAAAAGAGTTATGGGCCGTTATAGTCGTTAGTGACGGATGTAACGGTAAGAGAAACATTGGAAATCATCCGTGACCCATAATGAATATACCTATATATTTCAGAAAGGTCGGCCCAGTACTTTCTGAGATATTTCATAAAAAAGAAAAAAACCGTTATGGGCCGTTATGGCCGTTAGTAACGCCTACAACGGTAAAATAACACAACTGGCATCATCCGTGCACCATACCTACAAATTTTCAGGTAGATAGGTTGATTACTTTCTGAGATACTCCGTTAAGAATAAAACCCGTTATGGGCCGTTATAGCCGTTAGTAACAAATATAACGGAAAAATAACAAATTGGGCATCATCTCTGACCCATAATGAATATACCTACAGATTTGCAGAAACTTTCTGAGATAATCCATGAAAAAGGGAAAAGTTTATGGGCCATTAAAGCCCTTAGTAACGGCTATAACGGTAAACTAAAACATCGGACATTATCCGTGACCCATAGTGAACATACCTGCTAATTTTCACAAAATCGGCCAAGTACTTTCTGAGATATTCCATAAGAAGAAAAATCGTTATGGGCCGTTATAGCTGTTAGTAACGGCTATAACGGTAAACTAAAACGTCAGGCATCATTCGCGACCTGTAATGGAAATACCTACAAATTTTCAGAAAGATCGGCCCAGTAGAGTAGTCTGGAGCAAGTGGAACACATTTTGACCACGGACGGACAGACACACATCAGACAGCATTTCTTCATTCCCATTGTAAAGTACTCCCTGTTCTATAGGAACTGGGAGTACAACAGAAACAAATTTGCTTTAACCGTAAACTGTTACTGTTATTGACTTGGAGCTGAGAAATAATTTGACTCCATAGAAAGGATCCTATGCTGGCCTATTCTGATAAAAAAAAATATATCAAAGGAAAGTTGCAAAGTGAGACGACTGAAATCTAAACAAATCTTAAATAAATGTTAGTGAACCGCCCAGAGAAACATGGACAAACGAGTCACAAGACAAAACACAACGCGTTTTGACCTCTTAGGTCTTCTTCAGGTAAAACGCAAACAAATAAAATAACGAAAATTCACTTAGCTTTGATCGCTTCAGAGTTCAGCGCAAGGAAGAAGGCACTGAATCAAGTGAATTTTCTTGATATATCTGTCTAGATCCAACGTCAAATGGATTTTATCGATTGCTATTGTGCAAAAAGTCCTTTGCACACTAAATATGTCACTATCAACATGCACACAACCGGTGAGTTGTTCTTTTTGAATTCAGGCAGTGGACTTGGATGAAAGGGATGTCTCCAGCAATATTCAGCTTGTCCACAAGCAAGTCATAGACAAAATTTGCACGCTTCTTAACAATACCTTTCACTGTAATCATCAACATTTTGCTCCAAGAAGACCATCCATACAAGACAGAGAAGACCTAAAGGGTCGAAACGCGTTGTGTTTTGTCTTGTGACTCGTTTGTCTACGTTTCTCTGGGCAGTTCGCTAACATGGCGGGGTTTTTTTTTTACCAGAATAGGCCACCATAGGATCCTTTCTATGAAGTCAAATTATTTCTCCAAGTCAATAAAAGCAACATAGAGTTTACAGTTAAAGCTAAGTGAATTTTCGTTGTTTTATTCCTTTGTGTCTTACCTGAAGAAGACCTAAGAGGTCGAAACGCGTTGTGTTTTGTCTTGTGACTCGTTTGTCCACGTTTTTCTGGGCGGTTCGCTAACATTTATTTGAGATTTATCAAAGGAAAACGGTTTATTCATAGCATTTACACTACAGTCAGAGGTAAAGGGGTTGCAGGAGTGGAAAAGTTTCCTGCTGACTTTAAAGAAAGGCATACTTTGCAGATGGCAAGAATTGGAGTTTTATGTCAAGAATAGTGACATTTTTAGTGTGTAAAGGACTTTTTGCACAATAACAATCGATAAAATCCA
>JADBJO010004800.1:122500-130000 GCA_016801955.1 Conus betulinus | reverse complement strand
ATAGACAAAAAAGTATTTAGGAATGGATGTGTTCCATCAAACGGATGATGTGAGTGTGCTGCTGTGTGAATCAGACGACATCGTTCAAGAATATTCCTGCGATCCGTGTTCGGAAGACGATCGCTTTTTCTGGTTTTAACAAGCAGGAAGAAAGGCACATGTCATAAGAGGATGAATAAGTATGATTGTATGGATTGAAGAAAATGAACAGTTATTTAAAAAATGATTTAGAATCAAACGATTTTAGGAACATTATTCAAAGAATTACTCAAAATTGTCATAACATTGATTTATGTACTGAACTTTTTTGTGAGTGCTTTGTGTGGTGCTGCAGCGTGCATGGTGAGAAAAGGTTTATAAGGAAAAAGTGTGATGACTGGTTTGACATGGAATGTCAACAAAAACAACGTCTGGTCGAAAATCTACTTCAGAGATACAGGAGAGCTAAAACGGAGCCATATAAGACAGAGCGTAAAGATGAGTACGTCCGAGAAAGAGTGTCATACATTAAAACTGGGGAAAAAGAAAAAGAAAGAATTTAATAAAAACAGATTACAGAGATTAAAAGAGTCAGCCAATGATCCAAAGCGTTTCTGGTCAGCAGCAAGAGAAGTGAACAGAAGACAATGGTAAACAATGATATTACATCTCAGCAATGGTGCAGTTATTCATTCTTCTAGTGGAAGGCAACGGAGTAGAAATGCAAGAATCAGAAACAGAAATGATGGAAACAGACGAACCTTTATTCAACGACCCAGTTGCGAGACAAGAAGTGATTGACGGCATAAAACATTTGAAAGGTGGGAAGAGTGCAGGGCCAGATAAATTTGTGGGGGAAATGCTGAAAAGTTCTAATTATTTAGTAATTGATGTTCTGGTATTGATATTCAAGAACTTGTTCGGAGTGGGTCATTTCTGATTGAATCGGCTAAATCAGTTATCGTTCCTATCCACAAAAAGAGAGATTTAAACGCTTCTGAAAAACTACCGAAGTGTAGCACCGACAAGTGTTGTCAGCAAAGTTTACACGTTTCAAATGTAAGATCAAAACATTGGGCAGACTGGGAGAGAGAAAATCGTGGAGAGCAGGCACTATTTAGATCTGGGCACAGCACAACTGATCATATATTTACGTTGTTCGCTCTTGTACAAAATTCCTGCTTAAAATACAAAATTGTATGTTGATTTCAGAAAAGCTTTTGATTCTTTAAACAGAAATATTTTATGGAATGTTCTTAGAATCAATGACATTACGTGAAGTGTACGACTCAGTATTGGCATGTGTGCGTGAGAAATGTTTATTCGGGTTTTTCCAAGTGCCCACGTGAGTCAAGTAAGGCTGCCTTTTAAGCCCACAGTTGTTTTCTTTTCTTATCAGTGAGCTTGCTTTAGAGCTCTCAAGAAATGGTAAACACATGGTATTCCGCTTATTCCAGGTGCTGTGGATATTTCTATGATGCTGTTTGCCGATGATATAATTCTATTGTCTTGTACAGCAAGAGCATTACAAAATCAATTGAATGCTTTGAAACAGGAAGCGGATAAACTACAATTGACAGTAAACTTTGACAAAACCAACATTATTGTGTTTTCTAAAGGTGGATGATGCCCAGTGTTTTCTTTTACCGTTATATCCGTTACTAACAGCCATAACGGCCCATAACGTGTTTCCTTCTATATGGAATATCTCAGAAAGTACTTGGCCGATCTTTCTGAAAATGTATAGCTATATTCATTATGGATCTTTCTGAAAATGTATAGGTATATTCATTATGGATCACGAATCACGTCCGAGGTGTTCTTTACCGTTATAGTCGTTACTAAATGGCTATAACGGCCCCATAACGGTCTTTCTTCTTTATGAATATATCAGAAAGTACTTGGCCGACCTTTCTGAACATTTGTAGGCATGTTCATTATGGGTAATAAATTATGCCAATGTCACCAGAATAGCTGTTACAAACGGCTATAACGACCCAAAACGTTTTTTTTTCTCTTAATGGAATATCTCACTGTATTCAAGATGAACTGGGAGTACGTTTATATGCTTTGCATGTTATTGTTGTTGAAAATACTTATTTGACCTTGAAGCTTAATGGTTCAAGTGAATGATGTTTTCACAATATCAAGTCAGCTAAATTATCTGTAAAGAGAATATGTCTTAACGGGAGAAGGGAGGATAAGGATATAAATGCGTGCGTGCAAATCGATGGAAGATAGGATGGATCAGTGTGCGTATGTGAAGGGAATGGCTGTTACGTAAGAATGGTTTTTTATACTAGAACATACACAAAAAACACATTGAGTGATGAAAATGGACATGATTTCTTAAGTTTTACTTAGTTGTGTAGACACCTAATTTGCAGTTTTTCTTTTGTTTTCTTTCTTCTATGCAAAAACGACATTAGACCCCCTTGACAAAAAGCCTATTAGCCAATGTCAATAAAAGATGTCAGTGTCAGCGTCAGTGTGTCACTCTCTCTCTCTCTCTCTCTCTCTCTCTCTCTCTCTCTCTCTGATACAGATGTCACAAAATTGTGTGACCCAGTCATTAGTGGGCTTACTATGAAGATGAAAGTGCGACAACAATTTGCATCAGCATGTGTTGATATATGTGACATCAGTTTCAAATGGATTATGTTCTGTGCTTTGAATGGGAAAGTACAAGGTCCAGAACGAAGTATTTCGGTGTTCATAACTGACATCTGTATGGGTAGCATGCTTAAGTCTTGCTTTTCTATAAGCATGGTGTGGCTGTGATAGAATCAGTATTGGCATGCTTCACAACCACGTATCAAGCAAAAGGTGCCCAGGCCAAACAACGGAAATCGCTGCCATGTTCCCAGTGAAACTGACCAGTGCCGTGAGTGACTGCTGTTGGGGGCCTCTGCCAGCTGTGAGGTAGGAGAACCATGAATACTTTTCTATACGTTGTAAAGGAAAGATACGTATGTCAAATATGTTTGAGTCTGAGCGTGACTCATATCAAAATACATGCTCTCCACTGAGTTGAAATTTCATTTCACTTTGCGTGTCTTTATCAGTCTGTTTGCAACGTTTTTTGTTGGCAACTATTTGTACTGGTTTGCTGGCAGTCTGTATGAAAGAAGACCCATTCATGTTTGGTATTGTTCTGTCAGTCACACACGCCCACAATCCAGTAACAAAAATCGTACACAGTTCTCTGCTTTCTGGTACGAACTATTAATGGGGAAACACAGCACCTTATTTCTGACACACTATCAGCCAGACAGCAAGTATCACATTACGAGTAGAGAGGAAAGCTTTGGGAGTGTTTGCGTGAGGAAGGTGGCAGCTATAGACTGCAGTGCGCTATTTGATGACTCATACTGCTGCCACTTTCATCGCTTTTCTCTCGCCTCTCCTCTGTAAATGGCTGGAGATCAGGGAGTAATTCCCTGGCACAGAGGATTTTTCCTTCGGAGTTAACATTGGTTCTGACTCCAAATCCCATACAGTCCTTAAAATGAGATATAAGCCTAGGTTCTGTGTGTAAACGCACGCATAACATCTTGCACACACGTAAAATCCCATCACCAACTATCGGAAGAGAAGGCCAGTTTGGCCATTGGTATGGATGACACGTTACACACAACATGCACCTTCCCCGAGGCTGGAGTACGGCTGCCTTGATGGTGGGATAAAAAAAAAAAAAAGAAAAACGGTCATACACATAAAATTCCACTTCCTTTGTTGGGTAAGTGGGATCAAATCCTTGGCTTTCTATACAGGGAGTGTCCACAGGAGTATCAGCCTGCGTACTCAGAAGAAGAACAAGAGGAGGAGGAGGAGTAATTCCCCTTCTCTTTTACCTAAGTATTCCTTTGCAGACAGGTATGTTGTCAATGATAACTAGGTCTCTGTTTGGCATTGATTTGAATTCACTCTTGTTGAAGATGCTCCAGTTTTATGAACTCACTGCACAACAAAGTGATTGCAAGTAAAGAGGTCTTATTGGGATTAGTCTGAGGAAACGTCTAGTGATAAAGATTTGAGAAAAAAAAGGATGACAGAATAGTTTAATTTTTAGTTGACAGGTCAATAATTTCTTAAAGATTGAATCATGTCCGTAATTCTCCCTTAGTATAAAAAGATAGAGACATTTTCCGCAATATTTCTCAGATTTGTATTAGCATGTTTTGTTTTTGTTTTTTTTTTCATGATTTGAAGGAATGTCTGAAAAAAATAGCCCCCATTGGTTCAAAGGACGTTCCATGCTTCTGAGAATGAAGATTGTATCACAAAGCTAGTTATTATTGTCTGAATTTTTGACAGATTAATTTCATGAAATGTATTACTTCATAGACCAGTTTTCTATATTCATATAGGAAAAAAAAAATCCTCTGCTATGTCTTTTGGTTTTGATGTAATTAAGTTGAATAGAATTGTAGGAGTGAACCAAAAGCTACGCATATTATGCCACGCAACCTCACGATAAATACATCGTGATTGTTTCCGTTATTTTTGTTTTCCCTCTCTTCTGTGATGAGTCAGTTACCAACGCTCTGCTTTGATTTGATCGATGGGAGTGGGCGCGCAGTAGCCCAGTTTGAATCCATTCTCCCCCCCCCCCCCCCCCCCCCCCCCCCCCCCCCCCCCCCCCCCCCCCCCCAATGTCGTGTTTGGATATTGTTTCCATTTCTACACACTTGACAGAAGGGCTATTGACCATTGTCAATCAAATGTGTCAGTCTCTCTCTCTCTCTCTCTCTCTCTCTCTCTCTCTCTGCATGAACTTGGGTGCAGGAGAGGTATACCCAGAATTCTCCAAGCAAAGACCAGGCTCCCGATGGCACCTGGCTGAACTCAAAGCTAAACCAGGATCCATACTTTGCCTGGGGAATCTTGGATGCTTGAGACAGTCACCGCTCTGACTGAAAGATCACGCTGCAGTATCCACACACGTCCGCTGATCAGTAAAACCACTTTCCTCGCGCATGGCGTTCAATATTAGCGTGAATGTCAATACACTGATAGTTTTGAAAACAGACTTTTTACTGAAACGCGACTACACTGACTTTCAGAAGAAGCACATTGGGAGTCCGAGATAGGGGAAACACAGCATACCAGGTGCCTCTTCAGAACAGAATTGAAAGGCTGTCAATGAAGCTCCTCTGGCAAAATTGTGAGTGTTGGTAAATGTTTGAAAACCGACCGCAAGTATTCTCTCTCTCTCTCTCTCTCTCTCTCTCGCGCGCGCGCGCGCGCGCGCGCGCGCGCCGCGCACGCGCACGCACGCACACACACACACACACACACACACACACACAATTTGATAGTGGATAGTGGGAGAAAACACGTGCAGACTGAAAATTCCTCCATTATTATATTAATAACGACTTGGCGAAGATTTAAAGGGAAAGTCCAGATGGGGGAGGGGGATGGGGGGGGGGAGGTGTTAGATAATGAAGATGATGATATAATTCAGGGGAAAAAAACATAACTATTAAATCCTTCACTAGCAACCTGAGGAGACTGCCATAGCCCGTCTGTTCTTATCGCCAGCTCCAGGCCTTTCGTCCACTGGAACGGACTCATAAGGGAGACAAACTTGTTTACCAAGACCTTTCATCACTTTTTTTTTCTTCTCAAATTGTGTTTAGCCTATTGTCTGGCCCGTTTACCGAATATTATCCAGAACGTTTCTCTAAATCGAGATCCCATACTGTAATATATAAAGAAATTGAAGGAGGAATTGATGAAGACAGGTGTTTCTAATACCCAAAGTGTGGTGAAGAAGAAATTATGATGTTGGCCGCCCGCAGTTATTTCTGGCAAGAACAGATAAGCACACAAGAAAACAAAGATGGGAGAAATGCAGATGATGAAGAACACAGAATTTGCAACCAACATTTTTGGTGAGCGCCACTTCTTCACGGGCAGACAGTGACGAAGATGTTTCAGATCGCCACGTCACAATGTGACGAAGTTTCACTGTGGTGATTATTGTTGCTGTGATCATCACGATCATCAACCCTCCAGGCAAACCAACTCCAAATAGGCTACTCTCCAGAGTGTCGATTAATTGTTTGTGATTCATGTAAAACTCGCCGCCTGTTATCATCATCATTACTTTATCAGACACAGGATCATAGACACACCGAATCAAGTATCGGTATGACACAATGAAAAACAAACTGAGCACACTCAGAAACAGACAAATAATGATGCCAGCCATGGTTCTGGTGCTGAGCAGAGTCTGGTACTTCAGGGGTCTGAGGACACAGTAGCATCTCTCACAGGCGATGATGGCGGACAGAGAGAAGAAATATAACTAGAACCTGAAAGGAAAGTGAGATTGTTGCTGGCCATGAATTCATTCAATGGAGTCTTCACTGCTTGCCCACTCAAGTGCACATAAATATTCTCAGCATGTAGAAACAATGAAGCAGTTAAGAAGAGTTCATCAGTCACAGCCAGCATGAAGAGACAGAGATTCACACGATCCTGAAGACCTTGTTTATAGAACACCATCATGTTGACGACGTTGGCTGGGCCACCAATCAGGTAGCAGAATGCTAGTGCAATGTCTTTGACTGCATGAGCATATGCTTCGACTTCCTGGCTGACAATGTCATGAGGATTGTCCCAGGGTAAATGTTGGGACTCGTTGAACCTGAGCTGAAGGCATTCTTTGTTAAGTGACACATTTTTCCGAGGGTCCTGGGCTGACATCGTGTCCTGAACGGTTGTATTGTCGTTGATATTCATGGTTTGAACGTGCCATTCAAAACATTATCTCCAAGGTGATTTTCATGTATGCTCAGCTTAGAAATGTCATGGCATTGCGACTGACTTATGCTACTGTTGTTAACATTGAAGGATGCATACCGCATCAGGTGCAGAATTGTAGATATATATTGAACATCCGTATCCTGTGAGCCAAAGAACAGTGGATACATTTTTCAAACATGAAATAATGCAAAGTCGTTGTCATCAGCTTCGAAAACAAACAAACAAACAAACGTTTTGAGAAACCTGAATTAAAGAAAAAAAGTTCCACAAATTCTGCAATCAAACCAAGACGACCCCTTTCACCCTTGTCATTTACAGTTCGTTGCCAAGAATAAACGAAAGCAGAGTGGAAGCTTTGCTAACAGTATGATAGTCTGTAGGCTATGGTTAAGAACAGTAAATTTTTTCTTTAGTGTATGGATATAGGTCAGTTTCGAATATCGTAACTTGGATTGGCACCCAAGAGTATAACAAATTTTTAGATAGTGTTTTTATGTAAGCTGTCTATCTATCTATCTATCTATCTATCTATCTATCTATCTATCTATCTATCTATCTATCTATCTATCCACCCATCTATCAGTCTATCTCTCTCTATCTATCTTTCTTTCTTTCTATCAACAATATATGAATGGCATGAAACGTTTTCTCGTTTATGCCACTACTGAAGCGGTAAAGATAGGTCATTACAGAGACGATTCACTGTGTCGAACAAGACCAGATATTTTACAGGAACAAGCTATT
>JADBJO010004800.1:102500-105000 GCA_016801955.1 Conus betulinus | reverse complement strand
AGAATTTCCGATCAACATTTTGGTGAGCGCCACTTCTCGGGCAGACAGTGATGACGAACTTTCAGATCGCCACGTCACAATGTGACGAAGTTTCACCGTGGTGATAATTGTCGCTGTTATCATCACGATCATCAACCCTCCAGGCAAACCAGCTCCGAATATGCTGCTCTGCAGAGTGTCGATTAATTGTTTGTGATTCATGTAAAAAACTCACCGCCAGTTACAAGCATCATTACTTCACCAGACACAGATCATAAGCACACTGAATCAAGTATCGGTATGACACAATGAAAAACAAACTGAACACACTCAGAGACAGAACAATAATGATGCCAGCCATGGTTCTGGTGCTGAGCAGAGTCTGGTACTTCAGGGGTCTAAGGACACAGTAACATCTCTCACAGGCGATTATAGCTGACAGAGCATAAGAAATATACCCTGAACCTAGAAGGAAACCCAAATTGTTGTTGGCCATGAATACGTTCAGTGGGTTCTTAACTGCTTGACCACTCAAGTGCATATAAATATTCTCAGCATGCAGACACACAGAGGTAGTTATATAGATCTCATCAGACACAGCCAGCATGAACAGGCAGAGGTTGACACGATCCTGAAGACCTTGTTTATAGAACACCGCCATGTTGATGATGTTGGCTGGTCCACCAATCAGGTAGAAGAATGCCAGTGCAATATCTTTGACTACATGAGTGTATGCTTCTACTTCCTGACTGACAATGTCATGAGGATTGTCCCAGGGTAAATGTTGTGACTCGTTGAACCTGAGCTGAAGGCACTCTTTAAGTGACACATTCTGCACGAAGTCCTGTGTTGACATCGTGTCCTGAACGGTTGCATGGCTGTTTCCATTCATGGCTTGAGACTTCTCGTTCAGAACTTCATCTCAGAGGTGATATTCCATGTAATTCTCAGCTTGAAAATGCCATGGCATTACGACTGGCTTATGTTACGGTTGTTAACATTGAAGGATTTATATCGAAATGGATGCAGAATTGTCAACATCATTGAATACCCGTATGCTGTGAACAAACAAAAAAAAAACGATGAATACATTTTCTAAACGAGAATAAAAATGCTCGGTCGTCTGTTATCAGCTACAAAATCAAAGATTTTGAGAAATCTGATTACAGAACATAAACTTTTCGCACAATCTGCAATCAAACTAAGACGATCTTTTTCCTGTGTCATTTAATAACAGTTCGTTCCCAAGAATCAACGAAAACAGAGAGAAAGATTCAATAACAGTATGGTAGTCTATGGCCTGTAGTGACGAACAGTACATATTTGCTTTCGTGTATGGATATAGCTCACTTTCGAATATCATAAATTAAGTTGGCACCCAAGAGTAAAACATAAAGTTTTTTTAGATAGCTGTTTTATTGAATCTAGCTAGCTAGCTAGCTAGCTAGCTTTAAGACATGAAAAGTATGGGATGTCTTGTTTTCTTATGCCACCACTAAACTGGAGTTAAAAGGCATCATGGGGACAATATAGTTTGTCAAGTAAGACCATACATTATTCAAAAACAAACCATTACTATATAGCAATGATCAAAGGGGCCATCACTTGACACTTTGTAGTTTGAACATAGAGTACAATTATCGGGTTTGTTGGTAATGACTTTTCCCATATTCATCATCCCTTCTTGTTCAGTGTCTTCTGCTTAACTGATTTTGGCATTCACTTGCTAGTATCACACACACACACACACACACACACACACACACACACACACACACACACACACACACACACACACACACACACACACACACTCATACATGAATGGTGTTTGATGAATGTTGTTTGATGTAGTGATGTCTTGAATTTGGGCTCTGAATTTAGCAATCAAAATCAGATGTTGCCTCGCAATCTGATAAACTGGCAAATGCTTTTTTCATGCATTTTTACTCCCATGGACCTATGCATGATTTCCAAAATAATCATCTAGAGTAATGTAGAGTGTACTAGCATTTTATTTCTGTACAAAGCTTTAAAAGTTTTATCATCGTAATTAAAATGTATCTCCATCCCTAACTGGCACGTTCCTTGGACAAAAAAATCATATAGAGAGATTGACTGCTTTTTAGTTTTGCGGGTTATGCAAGATATATAGAATATTTACAAATTAAGATTTCATTTACTTATCGACTAGGCATTGGTAATACCTATTTCGTTTTAAAGTCAAGATCACAGCTCCTTATTACTTTTGAATATTTCGAAAATCATTATTCCACAACAGCAGCAACAGCAGCAGCAGCAACAACAACAACAACAATAACAACAACAGCAACAACTTTCTGTAATAAGATAGACTCTTTATTAACATAAATAATGGAAAAGACAGTGTACTCAGGATGCGGAAACTTGTCTGTGTCTGGAATCTGGAGCAGCAACAAGTGAGTCTGCAGGATGCGCGCAGCAGTTTGCTTGGTGATGCCGTTTTCTGCCAGTAGGCTCTACAGTTATGGTACGTGTGTAC
>JADBJO010004800.1:70000-92500 GCA_016801955.1 Conus betulinus | reverse complement strand
AAATTCCTGGCCGTAGGTTAAACGCGAACGAACTAAGGAATTAGCAAGACATAAAAGTGCTTTTGTGTCTTGACCCCATCGCTGTTTACTAATAATTTTGAGAAAATTTAAAGCTTTTCTGGCTTTATTTAATACATAGTCTATATGTTGATTCCACGTAAGTTTGATGATGAAAAAAACACCTAGAAACCTTACGCTTTGCGAATAATTAATGATACTGCCACCCATAGTGAAATCAGGCAGTTTTTTTTTTGGGTTATGCCCCGATTTGAAAAGTACCATATGTGTTTTTTTAATGATAAAGAAAGTCAAGTGCTCTGATTGGCGTTTTACGCTTCATTGTCACCTTCATCCACATGTGTGTGTGTGCCAGTATATGTGTGCGTGTGCGCGTGTGTGTGTGTGTGTGTGTGTGTGTGTGTGTGTGTGTGTGTGTGTGTGTGTGTGTGTGTGTGTGTGTGTGTGTGTGTGTGTGTGTGTGTGTGTGTGTGTGTGTGTGTGTGTGTGTGTGTGTGTGTGCGAGCGCGCAATTGCGCACGAGTGCATATGTGTGTGTGTGTGTGTGTGTGTGTGTGTGTGTGTGTGTGTGTGTGTGTGTGTGTGTGTGTGTGCCTGTGTGTGTGTGCGCGTGTGTTTGTGTGCTCGCGCGCGCGCGCGCGCGCGCGCGCGCGCGCGCGTGTGTGTGTGTGTGTGTGTGTGTGTGTGTGTGTGTGTGTGTGTGTGCATGCATGTGTGCGTGTGTGTGTGCATGTGTGTGTGTGTGTTTGTGTGTGTGTGTGTGTGTGTGTGTGTGTGCGCGCGCGCGTGTTTGTTTGTGTGTGTGTGTGTGTGTGTGTGTGTGTGTGTGTGTGTGTGTGTGTAATACCAGTAGTGAATGAAACGTTGAACACCACTACAAGTATTGAACACTTTTACAACAGGAATGTCGACAGTTCTGTCTTCATAATAGTTAAATCCATTCACATCATTGTTCTGAAGCTGCACATACGTATCAGCGACAAACAGTTCGTTCAAGCCGTCAGTGCCTCCGATGACCTACAGTGAAGCAAACTCCATCTCGAGGATAATCTTCAGATCATGGCGCCAGCCCCTATACATAGGGACTGAAGAGGACAGCATCCACCAACTTGAAAGAGCAGTTCTATTTACCATCTTCAGGCTGCAAATCGGACACTGCCAGCTCCTCTCCCATCACTCTTGTCCCAAACTCTCTCATACTGACCAGCGCCGTTGTGGTACAGACTGCCAATCTGCCTCCAAAATATGACAGTCCTGCCCTTCCTTCGAATCTTTGATGAACCATCAAAATATACATTCATGTGAACTGGTACAAATCAACATATGTCACTACATAGCATATAGATCAAGCTATCAATACATAGGAACTTCAATTATCAAATATCAGCGTTCATATTACATATCTTGATATCACTCACAGATCTCGCCGGCGCCGTCCACAGTGTCTCACATATACAGTCAACACACTCGGTTCCACAGTACTCAAGCCACAGTCTACAACACTAAAAGAATGCAAAAAAAGGATAACCAAGGTCCCCACACAATAAGCACGGCTGTTCATAAACACAGCGACGAAGAAGAAGAAAAACAGGTTCTCCACACAGCAAGCACAATAAATTACGTCGAACTATCAGAAGAAGAACCCCAGATTCACATTCACAAAGCACATTAATCCATAGCAGAAGAACCGCAGATCCACAATGCAAAACAATCCATAGAAGAAGAACCGCAGATTCACAAGGCACAGTAAACCATTGAATCCCCGGCGAACACGATTTCAGCAAAGTTCCATAGAACACAATAAACTTCGATTCGACGAATTGTTGATCTAAAACAAAAAATTAAATTAGCTCTCCGTGTATTGATATTACAATGTTCACATCAATAAACTCAGCCCACCGACACACATGAGGTGGTACAATTAGAGCACATAAATTTCTTGCAGGAGTTTTAAGTCACTCTCGGCGACACAGCATTCACAACAATTTTATAACAAATAATGTCCTGGTACATATTTCGCTGGTACCATCATCAGAAGTATCGCACATACACAGTGAACATCGACGCACTACTGACTTGAAAGTCAGCCTCTCCACATAGTATCACTACGGAGAAAACGACGACGATTGAAAAAAATAAAATAGGCTGGACACCCAAGCCTCGGCCGTTAGTTCTTGCTAGCTTCTCTCGTCAATATTATTATTTTTTTCATGTAGTTACCTATGTCATTTTAAGTTGACGTCATAATTTACGTTGACGGCACAATACTCCCCCTCCTCAAACAAAAAACAATGACCGAATTGATTTTTTGAAGAAGAAGTAAACAAACAGCAGAAAACACAAACCCAGAAATCACACATCGACTCGACGGAAAAAAGCCGCTCAGGTAGAAGCAGTTTGTGGAGTCCTTCCAGGTTGTCGTCCCAACGAACTCTGAATCCCTTTGACATGCTAGCTTGTTGCTGACCTCATGGACAACCTCTCTATACCCACACAGGGTAGAGACCACACATATCTACTGACCACACGGTCAGCCTCTCCATACCCCAACAGGGTAGAGACAATTGCTGGGCATGGGCTGCACCCCCACCCCAGATGGCAATGCACATACGATGTCTACTGACCACTCGGTCAGCCTCTCCATACCCACACAGGGTAGAGACCACACAAGTCTACTGACCACTCGGTCAGCCTCTCCATACCCACACAGGATAGAGACCACACATGTCTACTGACATTTGGTCAGCCTCTCCATACCCCACGGGGGTAGAGACAATGTCTAAACATTCCCGCTCAATAGTATTGTACGCCTTCTCACGATTCAGCAACTTTCGACTAGCGAACACGACTAGGTGAAGAACATCATCATTCTACTGGAACAATACAGCATCCAAACCAACAACAGAACTAGTATCAGTCCTGAGAACAAAAGGATTACCCAATCTAGGTAACAACACACAGGTGCAGAGGACAAGATTCCTTGAATCTTCCTCAAGCTTCAACACACTCAGGAGTCCAAGAAATAGACCTTAAATCAATGCAGAAACGACACGTACAATCTTTCTTCCTGACGAACACAACTGGAGATGCATACCGACTATTCGAGGGCTCCATGATACCAAGATCCAACATGATACCATTCTCTCTCTCAACAACCTCTTTCCAGAGAAAGGGGATTTCACAATATTTCTTTCTAACAGGGACATTTGTTGTTAGAGGGATCTGCAGTAGTACATCACCTGAGAAAGAACCTGGTTTGGGAGTCGAAATATCCTGAAAATCATCAAATATTACACGCAACTCCCTGGTACTTTTGTCAGACAAAGTACAATCAAACTGTACAGAACGAACATCATCATCTGGCATAGAAGACGCCATCGGACAGTTAAAGCGTCATCACAGTCCTGGACGACACCAACTGTACGAACACTTTACGAACAGTACAAACAGACTCGGAGAGAGGGATCCACAAAAAGACCAACTCCTGTAGAATACTCAAGAGAAAGCTGTCCTGCTCACAAGCCAAAGGTGCTATCTCTGACCCAGGCACTGAAGTACCTTGTGAAAGAAAACAACTGTAGGTACAACATCATCAGAAGTAGACGCAGCAGAAAACATCAGAAGATGCTAACTGAAAGTAAGACTTCAATGACTCATCCGTCTGTTTTTCTGAACAAGATCAGAATGGAAAATGTTCAGATCATCTGGGATCTGACACAAAGGCTTTTTGTCCCCAACATGCTTATCTAGCCCTCGTAACGGCGGCTAAAGAGAAAGGTTCACCAGATACATCACAAAACTCACCGCTCACAGAAACTCCAGGTACATTACCACAATGAGATCTGCGACAGGGCTATCCAAGACACAACAAGTCAAATCGCCCACAAAATAAGGACAACTGACTGAAACTGTAGCCAGTGGAAACTCATCCACACGACCACCAAAAGAAAACACACTTCACTGTGGTTCCTAACATCTGTGTCAGAAACTAACCGCTTGTGAACGCCACAGATAGTAGCACCAGTATCACGCAGAACAGAACTCAAAGTGCCATTCACAGAACCAGACTCCAAATGCAATTTGCCTGTGAACTCACCAGCAGGTAGACAAGCAAAAGAAGAATCAAGAACAGAGCAACAAGCACTGGACTGTATGCTGTCAGTTGAGTTCTTGACAACAGTGGAGTTACTAACCATGAAAGGACATTCATCTGGGTGGCTAAGGTTACAAATTTTACAGGGGTTTCTACCTGACTTCCATGGACACCTAGCAGCTACATGTCCTGTCTTTTTACACAAAAAACACACAACACTTGCAAACTGATCAGAAGCACTTCCTGAGGGACTCTTACTGCCAGAGGTATGACGGGCGCCACGACCACGATAACGGCTACCGCCAAAGTTATTTCCACGACCAGCTGAGTAACCAAAGCTCTGATGACCACAATAACAGCCACCATCAAAGTTACTTCCACGATCAGCTGAGGAACCAGAGTAGTGGCCACTGTTTTGAAAGTAGAGTATCTGTTTCCTCTGTCAGACTGACCACAGTATGGAGTTCTATCAGACTGACCGGGATATGGATTTCTATCAAATTGACCAGGAGTTTTGTACCCAACAGAAGCAAAAATGCTTACATCAGCTTTCCTAGAAAGCACCTTAGTGGGATGAGAATGTCTGTATGACTCTGCAGACTTGATCATTTCATCAAAAGTTTTCACATCCTTTTCACACAAAAAAGTAGCCAAGTCCTTAGAGACACACTCCAAAAACTGCTCACGCAAGATAAGATCCACCAGACCTTCAAAAGACTTATCATTTTTTGACAAGAGACCCAACGGTCAAAAAAACGCCGAAGTTCAACTGCAAAGGTCTCGAAAGGTTCATCTGAGCTAGGTTTAGCCTCACGAAAACGCTTACGAAAACCATCTGGAGCACATTGAAATTTTTTTCAGCAAGCTCTCTTTCAAAAGCTCGTATGACACAACATTATTTTCAGCGAGAGACTGTGATAGAGAGTTAAAGCGGAACCCTCAAGTAAAAGCAGAAAGGTATGTGACCCACAAATCCTCTGACCAACCTAAGGAACGAGCATGGGTTTCAAAACGAAACAAGTAACTGTCTCTATATCATCAGTTCTTTCTTTAAAAGGGGGCAACTTAGGAAACGTAGGGCGAGGGGCGTTAAACCTGGGAAAACCAGAACCCTGACTCTCACTGTCCTGTCCTGAGACCGCACTCTGCTGAGAAGTAACTTGAAACTGTATTCTTTTAGTTTCCTCTATCTCTTGCATTCTTTTTGTTCCTTTGCATTCTTTTTGTTTCCTCTTCCTCTTTTTTGCATTCTTTTTGTTTCCTCTTTTCCTCTTGCATTTTTTGTTTTCCTTGCTTCAACTCCTTCAACTGAAATTCTTTAATCCTAATTCTTTCTTCTCTTTCTATGTCTTGGGCAATACATTTGTCAACATAGTCCAGCAGAGCCTGTCCCTCCAGACCACATACCTTACCTCGTTGTAAATATTTAGCGAAAACTTTGTCCTCGTCCATAGAGGACACAACAGGACTTTCTTCCTTAGCCTTCTGTGCCATTATGAAAATATGAAACAATGTCCTGTCCTGTCAAGCCCGATACACACACTATTGGATCAAATACAAACAATTGCTATCACAAGCAAGAAAGGTTTGAAACCTTGTCCACTAAAATATATCAATTCCAAACAAGATTTTTTTTTTTCAAACAAACATTAACGACAATCACTCTTAAAAAGACTAAGTATTATCAAACCCAACCAACTAAAAAATAGAAATATACAATGAAACAGGAATTCAGGGATACGGGGAGAAAGAAAAACACAATCGGTAATCAATGCTAATTTTTCAGCAGCAAGTATAAATCAAGCAATGACATGAAAGTAATAACGATTATAATCAATGTATTGTTGTTGTTTTTTTTTCACACACTAAACATTCAAAATGAAAACAACTAATATATTCAATATATATATATATATTTTTTTTTTTTAACTGGTTCAGGGCAGCCACACACACTCACTCATTCAAGAGAAAAGAACCCTAAGAATGCTGAAGAAGCAACACAACCCCCAAGCAAAGATAGAAACAGAAATAATCAGAGAGATATAAACGGAAGGTAATAAAATAAAAGCCCACAAAGGAAGGAAGAACTAGGAACTAGGCCCTCGTATCTCCAGAAACTATACAGAAGGAGATACCCCGTTACGCTGGAGACGGGAAAGAAAGTAGACACAATCATACAACAAAACAATACAACGCAACTCAATTGTTCCAAAGGAAAGTCTGTGAACGTGTGACCTATCCTTTTTAACTGGGGCAATTATAAGGGCACAAAACAAATGCTACCACTAAGGTAATTTTTGAATTTAGTAGCAAAAAATGAAATTCAAATTCGGGGTCACCAGATGTTACGGATGGTGTGTGCGGTGCGTGTTTTGCTGTCTGACTCCCGTTCTCAAAAGTTTGGGTGCGTGTAATAATCATTCCCCCTACACACACACCATACGCACATGGATAGCCAGGCAACACAACACACGAGTTAATTTTTTTTTTTTATTTATAATTATGCTGCCTGAACCATCAACATCATCAAAATACACATTCATGTGAACTGGTACAAATCAACATATGTCACTACATAGCATATAGATCAAGCTATCAATACATAGGAACTTCAATTATCAAATATCAGCGTTCATATTACATATCTTGATATCACTCACAGATCTCTCGCCGGCGCCGTCCACAGTGTCTCACATATACAGTCAACACACTCGGTTCCACAGTACTCAAGCCACAGTCTACAACATTAAAAGAATGCAAAGAAGGATAACCAAGGTCCCACACAATAAGCATGGCTGTTCATAAACACAAGCGATGAAGAAGAAGAAGAAGAAGAACAGGTTCTCCACACAGCAAGCACAATAAATTACGTCGAACTATCAGAAGAAGAACCCAGATTCACATTCACAAAGCACATTAATAGCAGAAGAAAGAACCGCAGATCCACAATGCAAAGCAATCCATAGAAGAAGAACCGCAGATTCACAAGCACAGTAAACCATTGAATCCCCGGCGAACACGATTTCAGCAAAGTTCCATAGAACACAATAAACTTCGATTCGACGAATTGTTGATCTAAAACAAAAATTTAATTAGCCTCTCCGTGTATTGATATTACAATGTGCACATCAATAAACTCTGCCCACCGACACACATGAGTTGGTACAATTAGAGCACATAAATATTTCTTGCAGGAGTTTTAAGTCACTCTCGGCGACACAGCATTCACAACAATTTTATAACAAATAAATGTCCTGGTACATATTTCGCTGGTACCATCATCAGAAGTATCGCACATACACAGTGAACATCGACGCACTACTGACTTGAAAGTCAGCCTCTCCCATAGTATCACTACGGAGAAAACGACGATTGAACAAAATAAAATAGGCTGGACACCCAAGCCTCGGCCGTTAGTTCTTGCTCTCTTCTCTCGTCAATATTATTATTTTCGTCATGTAGTTACCTATGTCATTTTAAGTTGACGTCATAATTTACGTTGACGGCACAATACTCCCCCCCTCAAACAAACAAAAAAAAACAATGACCGAATTGATTTTTTTTGAAGAAGTAAACAAACAGCAGAAAACACAAACCCAGAAATCACACATCGACTCGATGGAAAAAACGAAGCCGCTCATAGAAGCAGTTTGTGGAGTCCTTCCAGGTTGTCGTCCCAACGAACTCTGAATCCCTTTGACATGCTAGCTTGTTGCTGACCTCATGGACAACCTGTCTATACCCACACAGGGTAGAGACCACACATATCTACTGACCACACGGTCAGCCTCTCCATACCCCAACAGGGTAGAGACAATTGCTGGGCATGGGCTGCACCCCCACACCCAGATGGCAATGCACATACACATGTCTACTGACCACTCGGTCAGCCTCTCCATACCCACACAGGGTAGAGACCACACATGTCTACTGACCACTTGGTCAGCCTCCATCCACACAGGATAGAGACCACACATGGTAGAGACCATTTGGTCAGCCTCTAAATACCTCCATGGGGTAGAGACAAGGTCTAAACATTCCCGTATTAGTTGTACGCCTTCTCACGATTCAGCAACTTTCGACTAGCGAACACGACTAGGTGAAGAACATCATCATTCTACTGGAACAATACAGCATCCAAACCAACAGAACTAGTATCAGTCCTGAGAACAAAAGGATTACCCAATCTAGGTAACAACACACAGGTGCAGAGGACAAGATTCCTTGAATCTTCCTCAAAGCTTCAACACACACTCAGGAGTCCAAAAAATAGACCTTAAATCAATGCAGAAACGACGCGTACAATCTTTCTTCCTGACGAACACAACTGGAAATGCATACCGACTATTTCGAGGGCTCCATGATACCAAGATCCAACATGATACCAGTCTCTCTCTCAACAACCTCTTTCCCAGAAAAGGGGATTTCACAATATTTCTTTCTAACAGGGACATTTGTTGTTAGAGGGATCTGCAGTAGTACATACCTGAGAAAGAACCTGGTTTGGGAGTCGAAATATCCTGAAAATCATCAAATATTACACGCAACTCCCTGGTACTTTGTCAGACAAAGTACAATCAAACTGTACAGAACGAACATCATCTGGCATAGAAGACGCCATCGGGACAGTTAAAGCGTCATCACAGTCCTGGACGACACCAACTGTACGAACCACTTTACGAACAGTACAAACAGACTCCGGAGAGGGATCCACAAAAAGACCAACTCCTGTAGAACACTCAAGAGAAAGCTGTTCCTGCTCACAAGCCAAAGGTGCTATCTCTGACCCAGGCACTGAAGTACCTTGTGAAAGAACAACTGTAGGTACAACATCATCAGAAGTAGACGCAGCAGGAAACATCAGAAGATGCTAACTGAAAGTAAGACTTCAATGACTCATCCTCTGTTTCTGAACAAGATCAGAATGGAAAATGTTCAGATCATCAGGGATCTGACACAAAGGCTTTTTTCCCCAACATGCTTATCTCTAGCCCTCGTAACGGCGGCTAAAGAGAAAGGTTCACCAGATACATCACACTAAACTCACCGCTCACAGAAACTCCAGGTACATTACCCACAATGAGATCTGCGACAGGGCTATCCAAGACACAACAAGTCAAATCGCCCACAAAATAAGGACAACTGACTGAAACTGTAGCCAGTGGAAACTCATCCACACGACCACCAAAAACGAACACACACTTCATGTGGTTCCTAACATCTGACTGTCAGAAACTAACCGCTTGTGAACGCCACAGATAGTAGCACCAGTATCACGCAGAACAGAACTCAAAGTGCCATTCACAGAACCAGACTCCAAATGCAATTTGCCTGTGAACTCACCAGCAGGTAGACAAGCAAAATAGAATCAAGAACAGAGCAACAAGCACTGGACTGTATGCTGTCAGTTGAGTTCTTGACAACAGTGGAGTTACTAACCATGAAAGGACATTCATCTGGGTGGCTAAGGTTACAAATTTTACAGGGGTTTCTACCTGACTTCCATGGACACCTAGCAGCTACATGTCCTGTCTTTTTACACACAAAAAACACACAACACTTGCAAACTGATCAGAAGCACTTCCTGAGGGACTCTTACTGCCAGAGGTATGACGGGCGCCACGACCACGATAACGGCTACCGCCAAAGTTATTTCCACGACCAGCTGAGTAACCAAAGCTCTGATGACCACAATAACAGCTACCATCAAAGTTACTTCCACGATCAGCTGAGGAACCAGAGTAGTGGCCACTGTTTTGAAAAGTAGAGTATCTGTTTCCTCTGTCAGACTGACCACAGTATGGAGTTCTATCAGACTGACCAGGATATGGATTTCTATCAAATTGACCAGGAGTTTTGTACCCAACAGAAGCAAAAATGTTTACATCAGCTTTCCTAGAAAGCACCTTAGTGGGATGAGAATGTCTGTATGACTCTGCAGACTTGATCATTTCATCAAAAGTTTTCACATCCTTTTCGCACAGAAAAGTAGCCAAGTCCTTAGAGACACACTCCAAAAACTGCTCACGCAAGATAAGATCCACCAGACCTTCAAAAGACTTATCATTTTTTGACAAAGAGACCCAACGGTCAAACAAACGCCGAAGTTCAACTTGCAAAGGTCTCGAAAGGTTCATCTGAGCTAGGTTTAGCCTCACGAAAACGCTTACGAAAACCATCTGGAGCACATTGAAATTTTTTTCAGCAAGCTCTCTTTCAAAAGCTCGTATGACACAACATTATTTTCAGCGAGACTGTGATAGAGAGTTAAAGCGGAACCCTCAAGTAAAGCAGAAAGGTATGTGACCCACAAATCCTCTGACCAACCTAAGGAACGAGCATGGGTTTCAAACGAAACAAGTAACTGTCTATATCATCAGTTCTTTCTTTAAAAGGGGGCAACTTAGGAAACGTAGGGCGAGGGCGTTAAACCTGGGAAAACCAGAACCCTGACTCTCACTGTCCTGTCCTGAGACCGCACTCTGCTGAGAAGTAACTTG
Organism: Conus betulinus; assembly: GCA_016801955.1. Lineage (NCBI taxonomy): Eukaryota > Metazoa > Mollusca > Gastropoda > Neogastropoda > Conidae > Conus > Conus betulinus. Next base: position 81,889 of record JADBJO010004800.1, on the reverse strand, counting down.
AAACTGTATTCTTTTAGTTTCCTCTATCTCTTGCATTCTTTCTCTTGCATTCTTTTTGTTTCTTCCCTCTCTCTTGCATTCTTTTTTTTTTCCTCTTGCATTCTTTTTGTTTCCTCTTGCATTTGTACCTCCTTCAACTGAAATTCTTTAATCCTAATTCTTTCTTCTCTTTCTATGTCTTGGGCAATACATTTGTCAACATAGTCCAGCAGAGCCTGTCCCTCCAGACCACATACCTTACCTCGTTGTAAATATTTAGCGAAAACTTTGTCCTCGTCCATAGAGGACACAACAGGACTTTCTTCCTTAGCCTTCTGTGCCATTATGAAAATATGAAACCTGTCCTGTCAAGCCCGATACACACACTATTGGATCAAATACAAACAATTGCTATCACAAGCAAGAAAGTTTGAAAACCTTGTCCACTAAAATATATCAATTCCAAACAAGATTTTTTTTTTTCAACAAACATTAACGACAATCACTCTTAAAAAGACTAAGTATTATCAAACCCAACCAACTAAAAATATAGAAATATACAATGACACAGGAATTTCAGGGATATGGGGAGAAAGAAAAACACAATCGGTAATCAATGCTAATTCAGCAGCAGCAAGTATAAATCAAGCAATGACATGAAAGTAATAACGATATAATTAATGTATTGTTGTTTTTTTTTTCACACACTAAACATTCAAAATGAAACAACTAATATATATCTATATATATATATATATATATTTTTTTAAACTGGTTCAGGGCAGCCACTCACACACTCACTCATTCAAGAGAAAAGAACCCTAAGAATGCTGAAGAAGCAACACAACCCCCAAGCAAAGATAGAAACAGAAATAATCAGAGAGATATAACGGAAGGTAATAAAATAAAAGCCCACAAAGGAAGGAAGAACTAGGAACTAGGCCCTCGTATCTCCAGAAACTATACAGAAGCAGATACCCCGTTACGCTGGAGACGGGAAAGAAAGTAGACACAATCATACAACAAAACAATACAACGCAACTCAATTGTTCCAAAGGAAAGTCTGTGAACGTGACCTATCCTTTTTAACTGGGGCAATTATAAGGGCACAAAACAAATGCTACCACTAAGGTAATTTTGAATTTAGTAGCAAAAGAAATTCAAATTCGGGGTCACCAGATGTTACGGATGGTGTGCGGTGCGTGTTTTGCTGTCTGACTCCCGTTCTCAAAAGTTTGGGTGCGTGTAATAATCATTCCCTACACACACCCACACCATACGCACATGGATAGCCAGGCAACACACGAGTTAATTTTTTTTTTCTTTATAATTATGCTGCCTGAACCATCAAAATATACATTCATGTGAACTGTTACAAATCAACATATGTCACTACATAGCATATAGATCAAGCTATCAATACATAGGAACTTCAATTATCAAATATCAGCGTTCATATTACACATATCTTGATATCACTCACAGATCTCGCCGGCGCCGTCCACAGTGTCTCACATATACAGTCAACACACTCGGTTCCACAGTACTCAAGCCACAGTCTACAACATTAAAAGAATGCAAAGAAGGATAACCAAGGTCCCCACACAATAAGCATGGCTGTTCATAAACACAAAGCGATGAAGAAGAAGAAACAGGTTCTCCACACAGCAAGCACAATAAATTACGTCGAACTATCAGAAGAAGAACCCCAGATTCACATTCACAAAGCACATTAATCCATAGCAGAAGAACCGCAGATCCACAATGCAAAACAATCCATAGAAGAAGAACCGCAGATTCACAAGGCACAGTAAACCATTGAATCCCCGGCGAACACGATTTCAGCAAAGTTCCATAGAACACAATAAACTTCGATTCGACGAATTGTTGATCTAAAACAAAATTTAATTAGCCTCTCCGTGTATTGATATTACAATGTTCACATCAATAAACTCTGCCCACCACACACATGAGTTGGTACAATTAGAGCACATAAATATTCTTGCAGGAGTTTTAAGTCACTCTCGGCGACACAGCATTCACAACAATTTTATAACAAATAAATGTCCTGGTACATATTTCGCTGGTACCATCATCAGAAGTATCGCACATACACAGTGAACATCATCGACGCACTACTGACTTGAAAGTCAGCCTCTCCACATAGTATCACTACGGAGAAAACGACGATTGAAACAAAAAATAAAATAGGCTGGACACCCAAGCCTCGCCGTTAGTTCTGCTAGCTTCTCTCGTCAATATTATTTTTTTCGTCATGTAGTTACCTATGTCATTTTAAGTTGACGTCATAATTTACGTTGACGGCACAATACTCCCCCTCCTCAAACAAAAAAACAATGACCGAATTGATTTTGAAGAAGAAGTAAACAAACAGCAGAAACACAAACCCAGAAATCACACATCGACTCGATGGAAAACGAAGCCGCTCATAGAAGCAGTTTGTGGAGTCCTTCCATGTTGTCGTCCCAACGAACTCTGAATCCCTTTGACATGCTAGCTTGTTGCTGACCTCATGGACAACCTGTCTATACCCACACAGGGTAGAGACCACACATATCTACTGACCACACGGTCAGCCTCTCCATACCCCAACAGGGTAGAGACAATTGCTGGGCATGGGCTGCACCCCACACCCAGATGGCAATGCACATACGATGTCTACTGACCACTCGGTCAGACCTCTCCATACCCACACAGGGTAGAGACCACACATGTCTACTGACCATTTGGTCAGCCTCTCCATACCCCCACGGGTAGAGACAATGTCTTAACATTCCCCGCTCAATAGTATTGTACGCCTTCTCACGATTCAGCAACTTTCGACTAGCGAACACGACTAGGTGAAGAACATCATCATTCTACTGGAACAATACAGCATCCAAACCAACAGAACTAGTATCAGTCCTGAGAACAAAAGGATTACCCAATCTAGGTAACAACACACAGGTGCAGAGGACAAGATTCCTTGAATCTTCCTCAAAGCTTCAACACACTCAGGAGTCCAAGAAATAGACCTTAAATCAATGCAGAAACGACGCGTACAATCTTTCTTCCTGACGAACACAACTGGAAATGCATACCGACTATTTGAGGGCTCCATGATACCAAGATCCAACATGATATACCATTCTCTCTCTCAACAACCTCTTTCCCAGAAAAGGGGATTTCACAATATTTCTTTCTAACAGGGACATTTGTTGTTAGAGGGATCTGCAGTAGTACATTACCTGAGAAAGAACCTGGTTTGGGAGTCGAAATATCCTGAAAATCATCAAATACACGCAACTCCCTGGTACTTTTGTCAGACAAAGTACAATCAAACTGTACAGAACGAACATCATCTGGCATAGAAGACGCCATCGGGACAGTTAAAGCGTCATCACAGTCCTGGACGACACCAACTGCATGAACCACTTTACGAACAGTACAAACAGACTCCGGAGAGGGATCCACAAAAAGACCAACTCCTGTAGAATACTCAAGAGAAAGCTGATCCTGCTCACAAGCCAAAGGTGCTATCTCTGACCCAGGCACTGAAGTACCTTGTGAAAGAACAACTGTAGGTACAACATCATCAGAAGTAGACGCAGCGGAAAACATCAGAAGATGCTAACTGAAAGTAAGACTTCAAATCAATGACTCATATGTCTGTTTCTGAACAAGATCAGAATGGAAAATGTTCAGATCATCTGGGATCTGACACAAAGGCTTTTTGTCCCCAACATGCTTATCTCTAGCCCTCGTAACGGCGGCTAAAGAGAAAGGTTCACCAGATACATCACAAAACTCACCGCTCACAGAAATTCCAGGTACATTACCCACAATGAGATCTGCGACAGGGCTATCCAAGACACAACAAGTCAAATCGCCCACAAAATAAGGACAACTGACTGAACTGTAGCCAGTGGAAACTCATCCACACGACCACCAAACGAAACACACTTCATTGTGGTTCCTAACATCTGAATGTCAGACTCTAACCGCTTGTAAACGCCACATATAGTAGCACCAGTATCACGCAGAACAGAACTCAAAGTGCCATTCACAGAACCAGACTCCAAATGCAGTTTGCCTGTGAACTCACCAGCAGGTAGACAAGCAAAATAAGAATCAAGAACAGAGCAACAAGCACTGGACTGTATGCTGTCAGTTGAGTTCTTGACAACAGTGGCGTTATTAACCATGAAAGGACATTCATCTGGGTGGCTAAGGTTACAAATTCTACAAGGGTTTCTACCTGACTTCCATGGACACCTAGCAGCTACATGTTCTGTCTTTTTACACAAAAAACACACACAACACTTGCAAACTGATCAGAAGCACTTCCTGAGGGACTCTTACTGCCAGAGGTATGACGGGCGCCACGACCACGATAACGGCTACCGCCAAAGTTATTTCCACGACCAGCTGAGTAACCAAAGCTCTGATGACCACAATAACAGCTACCATCAAAGTTACTTCCACGATCAGCTGAGGAACCAGAGTAGTGGCCACTGTTTTGAAAAGTAGAGTATCTGTTTCCTCTGTCAGACTGACCCACAGTATGGAGTTCTATCAGACTGACCAGGATATGGATTTCTATCAAAAATGACCAGGAGTTTGTGTACCCAACAGAAGCAAAAATGTTTACATCAGCTTTCCTAGAAAGCACCTTAGTTGGATGAGAATGTCTGTATGACTCTGCAGACTTGATCATTTCATCAAAAGTTTTCACATCCTTTTCGCACATAAAAGTAGCCAAGTCCTTAGAGACACACTCCAAAAACTGCTCACGCAAGATAAGATCCACCAGACCTTTCAAAAGACTTATCATTTTTTGAAAGAGACCCAACGGTCAAACAAACGCCGAAGTTCAACTGCAAAGGTCTCGAAAGGTTCATCTGAGCTAGGTTTAGCCTCACGAAAATGCTTACGAAAACCATCTGGAGCACATTGAAATTTTTTCCGCAAGCTCTCTTTCAAAAGCTCGTATGACACAACATTATTTTCAGCGAGACTGTGATAGAGAGTTAAAGCGGAACCCTCAAGTAAAGCAGAAAGGTATGTGACCCACAAATCCTCTGACCAACCTAAGGAACGAGCATGGGTTTCAAAACGAAACAAGTAACTGTCTATATCATCAGTTCTTTCTTTAAAAGGGGCAACTTAGGAAACGTAGGGCGAAGGGCGTTAAACCTGGGAAAACCAGAACCCTGACTCTCACTGTCCTGTCCTACCAGGGACAGGCTACTTCCACGGGGCGACCATCCCCAACCCGGCGGGTCCCCGGGTGGCGGATAGGGGAACGGCCCTCAGATATGAGGGTTAGCTGCGATATACGACACACATGAGTTGGTACAATTAGAGCACATAAATATTCTTGCAGGAGTTTTAAGTCACTCTCGGCGACACAGCATTCACAACAATTTTATAACAAATAAATGTCCTGGTACATATTTCCTTGATAACCGTTTTTTCTCATTGATTACCTTATCGCAATCTTCAGCAATCTTCAGTCCACCAAACATTACCGAGATGTTTACCCTCTTTAGATTCCTGATTCTTCAATTAGGAATGCATAAACCTGGCACTTTTAGAACAGAAGTACAAAACGTGTCATACATTGTATCAATATCATCATCTGGGGACAAGCTTATGTCTAGATCTTTAAGCGTATTGTAAAATTGAGACCACTTGGCATTTTTATAATCAAATCTTGGGATTGTATCATCAGGTTTTGTGCCTTCAAAAATAAGGGGACGATTAATTGTAATGATGATTGGTATGTGATCACTCCCAAGAGTTTCACTATAAATTTCTCAAGCACACGACAAAACCATTTTAGGTCAAACCAAAGTTAGATCAATAGCAGAAGGTCTATGTGTAGATACATCAGGAACTCTTATATAAGAACCATTATTGAGTCAACATAAACTACAGTCTACAACATTTTCGACAAACCTATAAGTTCTGACCTGTGTGCACTCTTTTTCTCAGAATCAGTGAGTGTGTGTGTGTGTGTGTGTGTGTGTGTGTGTGCGTGCGTGCGTGCGTGCGTGCGTGCGTGCGTGCGTGCGTGCGTGCGTGCGTGCGTGCGTGCGTGCGTGCGTGCGTGTGTGTGTGTGTGTGTGTGTGTGTTTTACAGTGGGTGTTGTACGTTCTCGGCAGTTGGCTAGTCAGTGGCCAGTGTAGTGATAGTGCCACATCATAGCGTGAGATCCACCATTTTATGCATCATACATCCACCAAATCTCTCTCTCTCTCTCTCTCTCTCTCTCTCTCTGTGTGTGTGTGTGTGTGTGTGTGTGTGTGTGTGTGTGTGTGTGTGTGTGTGTGTGTGTGTGTGTGTGTGTGTGTGTGGATGAAAGTGCGACAACAATTTCTATTGGCTTGTACTCATATATGTGACATCAGTTTCAAATGGATTGTATTCCGTGATTCGAACAGGGAAAGTACAAGATCCAGTAGGAAGCATTTACTTCTAATGTGCATGTGCAAATCTTAATGTGCCAAATGTAATGTGCAAATTTTAATTTACATGTGTAGCGTGCTTAAGTCTTGTATTTCTATAAGTATGGTATGGCTGTCGTAGAATCTTTATCGCCATGCTTCACGACCACGTGTAGCACACAGATTAACAAGCAAAAGGTGCCTTGACAGAGGTAGCCAACTTGTCGCCGTGTTCCCCGTGAAGCTGACCAGTGCTGACTGTGACTGTTGCTGGGGCTTCTATCAGCTGTCAGGTAGGCGAACCATAAATAGTTCTCTCTCAGTTGTGAAAGAAATGTATGCATGTCCAGCATGCTTGAGTTTGAATGTGACTTAAATCAAGAGACACGCTCCACACTGAGTTGAACTTTCATTTCATTTTTTGTCAGCAACCCTTTGTGCTGCTTGCCAGCAATGGGTATGAAAGAAAGAGACCCATTCATATTTGGTATCGCTCTGCTATTCAAAGACTTCAAAACCAAATGACATAAATTGCACACAGTGGCGGCTTTCTGGTACAAAGTATTAGTGAGGAGACACAGCACCTTATGTCTGACACACTATCAGCAAGACAGTTAGTATCACAGTACGAGCAGCGGGGAAAGCTTTCGGACGGTTAGCGCGAGGGACGTGGCAGCTATAGTCTGCAGAGTGCCATTCAATTAATCAAACTGCTGCCGCTTCCACCGTTTTCCTCTAGTCTCTTCTCTTTTAATGGTAGGAGATCAGAAGAGCTGTTCCCTTCTCTTCTAAATAAGTATTCCTCTGCAAGCATAATGTGTTGTCACTGAAAACTTTGTTCCTATTTTGGCATTGATTTGAATGCACTCTTGTTGAAGATGGAACCATTTTATACACTCACTGCACAACATAACAATTGCATGTATGCAGCTCCCATGGGTACTGAATTTAAGAAACGTCTATTTATAGCTGTTAAGAAACATGAAGACAAAATAGTATTTTTTGGTTGACATGTCATTTTTTTTTTTTTTTACATATTGAAGCATGTTTTTTATAATTCTCCTTTAGTATGAAGGATGTAGAGACAATTTTTTGGCAATTTTTGTTCCAGATGTGTATTAGCATGTTTTCCATGGTGGTTTTCATGACTTGAAGGAATGTCTCAAACAAAATAGCATCAGTTGATTGAAAGGACACCCCGTGCTTCTGAGAGTGAATATTTCATCACAAAGCTAATCATTATTGTCTGAGTTTACATGACTACTTTTGTCCAGAAATACATCATGTATATTGGTGAATTTAGCTGCGAAGAAGACACAAACTATCTGAGATGGGAGGGAGTCACTGGGAGGATATAATCAGCAAGAGCAACAGCAACAGTCATCTGCTGCTGAAGACGTGTGCAATGCATGACCTACTGATCACCATCAAAATCTTCCACCTGGCCAACAATAACATCAGACACAGGCATGTCACTGACCACGTCATCACCAGGAAGAGGGACCAGGAGAAGGTCAGATTAAGGAAGGGCACGTGCGTCACAGATGGCTGGACAGAGCACTGACTCCTTGTCAGATTGAACAAACACGTCAAGCCCAAAAGCCATCCATAGGTAAATAGGCTGCTAACCGTCAGCAAGCTGAAAAGGCACTGGAGTGTGTGGATAGCTGGCTGAACTGGCACAACGTTGGTGTTTGCGTGATAGATAAAGACCAGGTGGCTTTGGGGACGTGGTACACAGTGCCAAAATCATTTATCTTATCCGGAAAGCTCGCAGACAGCAAGAGAGTACCAATGAAATTAATAAAGAATTTCGGAAGCTTGATGCCAAGCATGCAAACAGTCTGTCAGCAAGACAGTGCCTCTGGCTCTGTGAAGGTTGCCCGCAACTTCAACAAAAGCAATGTGTAGGCAAAGTTTAGAGAAACTCAGGTATTGAAAAAGAGCGAAAGAGATTCAACAATCTGCAGGCAGGATAAATTGTAAGCACATATTTGATCCCCTTAAGACCTCGCATAGGACTCAATCATGTAGAGCATCGCTACTGTTCAGTGAAGCCATTTTTCTGGCTGAACAGAAGAGAGTAATTCTCGATAAATGGGCGCAATACTTCGCCGCTGTTTAGGAAAGGCCCGATTTCATTGCCACACACTGCACAATTACCTCATGTTGAGGTCGGCGGCGTTCAGGCAGTGCCTCAAAGGGAATGGGGATAAAAAGCAGCCACTAAACTGCTTCCAACAGGCAAGGCACCAGTCTCCGACTTCACCCAGCTTCCATACACAAGGCAGGAGGAGTCAGGGACGGTTCCAGTGCAGGAGGAGACAGGAACAGTTCTAGTACAGAGTCTCAAAAAGTTATGTAAAACCATGTGGTGATAGGAAGCATTTCACAAAATCCAAACGATGCATTTCACCAGGTTTGAACTCGAGAACAGGGGGCCACATACAGAGGATGAAGTTGAACTTGAGATATGCCCTATGACGTATGTCATTCGAGAAAGGACTTCTTTACAGAGCCTCTTCCTGCAGGTTCACTGTCCCTGTTGCCCTTGCTGGACTGCTTTCTAAATTCTATTGGCATCTTCTTCCTTCAACTAATATGTTACCATACCATTTGCCTCTGTCATTGGCCACCTCATTATTTATCTGATGACCTAAGTCCTTGCCAGTTGGTCTGCGTGTATCCTGTTATCGCCATGATCATATGGTATCTTTTTGCCATGTTCACTGGCTTCTGGAACATCCTGTTTTCTGCCAAGTCTTTGGCTTGGGCTGGACTGATCTCAAAAGCTTTTATCTCAGGACTCCTCAAGCACCGTTTGTCACCTCGTTGTGCCAACTTCATGCATCAGAATAGACTCCAGTGGTAGTTCCAGCTTTCCTTGGTGGTAGTCTGGCGCAACCCCCACCCCCCCCCCCATCCCCCACAAAAACAGTAGTAGTAGTAGTAGTAGTAGTAGTAGTAGTAGTAGTAGTAGTAGTGTGCACAGAGAGAGATAGGAAGGTAGATACCTGGCTAGATATGTTGAACAATTGCGTAGTGAGAGAAACCAAGCGTAGGCAAACAATTCCTCCATCAATACGTTCATGACTTGGCAAAGACTTAAAAGACAAAAAAGAGTCGTGGCGAGAGGAGGGTAGCAGGAGGTTGAAATAGGTAAAAGAAAAAAAAAGAGAAAATCAAAATTCGAGGAAACACACTACAACTAAGAAAGTCCTTTATTAGCAGCACACTGGAACCACTGGAATCCATCATGAAAAAAAAGACCATTCATTTCGGCTGATCCGAGGCATTTTGTCCATTGGATAGACTCACCATGGAGGCACGGGTCACTCGGCTTGGGCTTCCTTGGCATCGAATGGACACGTACAACATTCTATAATTCTGTGGTATTATTACCTCTCTAAGTGTTAAACGATAGAATCTGGCAGAAGATCAAAGCAGCCAGTGAAGGGTAGGAAGTAAAACGAACAGAAATCGCCAAAAGAGACAAAGTTTGTGAAAAACTTAAAGCATCATGCAAAGAGCATCAAATGTAGGGAAAAGGCATTGAGCCTATGCTCGAAGATTTAAGGATGCAAGGAGGTCAAGAAGGTTTCAACAGTCAGAGTGGTCAACCCTATGTTTGATAACTCAAGCATTGTAAGTAGAGGCTGTTCTGAACAATTCTTAGCTGCTGTCAACACATTGTTCAGAACAGCCTTTACTTTTTGATCTCCTAGAAATTGTAATCTACGACTGATTGATCAACTAATTTTGTGGTGAGGAACAACAAGTGCAAGCTAACAGTGTTTCCATTACAACATTTAAGACTTAACAAAGACATGGGGGAAAAAAAAGCAAAAAAAGGGGAATGGAGGGAGGGGAGAAAAGGGGTGAAAGAAAAACATGAGAACAAAAATCGAGGAAAATGTTATCACTAGTAGCATAAAGGATCCACTGGCATCCATTGAAGACAGACCCATTCAGTTGGACTGTTGTACGTGTTGTTAAACAAAACTGGCATTCGTATTCAGAAGAAAAGAATAGATGAATACAGGTGCTGTTTTTTTTTTGTTGTGTTGTTTGTTTTTTGTTTTGTTTTGTTTGTTTTCTTCAAAGATATTTTAACCCGAAGAATATATCTACAGTCTAATAAATAAAGTCAATGGGCTGTCTATGCTCGATTCAGAATAAGATCTTTTGGTCTCCTCGCTGATATGAATTGGTCTGATATTGAACTGATGGTAGGGATTAGGTTTCCATGCGCTCACTTCCCATTGAGGATGAAAAGTATTTTTTGTTTGACTGCACCACCTATGGTGACGTCAGATTTGAGTGCAATTTCTTCAAACTACTGTATGCAAACTTCCATATCCCAAATTATGTAGTCCACAACAAACAAAGAATTGTCTCTTTGGCTTATTATATAAAGAAAGCCTTTGATTATTGGAAGAAATCAGTTTACGCTTCTTCTACATATTATTCATTTCTTCTAGATCTTATTCGATTGTTCCATTTTGTTTATTTGGCTGTCTTGAAGATGTTATGAATGGTCGGACTAGGATGAATATCATTTCAGTACCAAAATGTTCATGTTTTGTAGTTGTAGTAGTCGTGATTGTTTCCGTTATTTTATTATTTTGTTTCTTTTTTGCTTTTCTGTCATGAGTTTGTTACTAACGTACTGCTTCTATTTTATTTATTGAAGCAGATATGCAGTAGTCCAATTTGAATCCATTCTTTCCCCAATGTCGTGTTTGGAACATGTTTTCATTTCACAGGGCTTTTGGCCATTGACAATCAAAATCTCTCTCTCTCTCTCTCTCTCTCTCTCTCTCTCTCTCTCTCTCTCTCTCTCTCTCTCTCTGTATGAACTTGGGAGCAGAACAGGAACAGGTGGAATCCTCCAAGCAGAGACCCAGGTTCCCAGTGACACCTGGCCGAACACAAAGCTAAACCTAGGGAATCTTGGATGCTTGCGACAGTCACCACTATGACTGGAGGATCACACTGCACTGTCCACCACGTCCGTCGATCAGTAAAACAACTTTCATTCCATGGCGTTCAATAATACCGTGAATGTTAACGCACTGATAATGTTGAGAAAAAAAAAAAAAAAACATTTTATTGAAACGTGACTATACTGACTTTCGGAAGAAGCACATTGGGAGTCCGACATAGGGAAAGCACAGCATACCAAGGTGCCTTTTCAGAACAGAATTGAAAGGCTGTCAATTAAGTTCCTCTGACAAAATTGTGAGTGTTGGTAAATGATTGAAACTAACCAAGGTGGAATATTCTCTCTCTCTCTCTCTCTCTCTCTCTCTCTCTCTCTCTCTCTCTCTCTCTCTCTCTCTCTCTCTTCTTGCACACATGCACACACGCACACAAACACACATACACGCGCGCGCGCGCGCGCGCGCACGCGCACGCGCGCGCACACACGCACACAAGCACGTACATGCGCGCGCAAAC
>JADBJO010004800.1:62500-65000 GCA_016801955.1 Conus betulinus | reverse complement strand
ATGGGGTACTATCTCCGTTGCGTCGAAGGTAATGCCAGTGGCCCTGCATTACACACAGCAGGATTGAGAGGCGGTGTGTGCACATGGCAGGATTAAGAGGCGGTATCATACAGCAGGATTGAGAGGCGGTGTGAAGCAGGATTGAGAGGCGGTATGTGCACATGCAGGATTGAGAGGCGGTGTGTGCACACACAGCAGGATTAAGAGGCGGTGAAGCAATGCTCCCAGCTTTTCTTCTTCCTTGCTACAAGCTGGGGAAAAGCAGTTCCTTATAAGCAAAAAGCTATCTCCCGTTATAATATAGGTGTTTTACTTATTAGGAAGTGAAAACGGAACAACAACCACAGCAGCAACAACAACAACGACCATACAAGCAAACATAGAAATAATCAAACATAGAAATAATCAAACACGTGATAACTCTGTGATGACTTAAAAAAAATATAAAATGAACATAAAAGAATGCGCAGCTTGCGGTTTGAAATAAAAAAACAACAACAACAACAACAACAACAACAACAACAACAACCGTATATTAGAGAACAAAATATGTATAAAGAATAGATGATAGGAAACCAAAGCCCAGTGAACGGACTCTGAGTTCATTGCAGCTTTCTGACTGTTTCAAATTCCAGAGGTCCTGCTTGCTGATGCAGGATCAGGTTTCTTATCTTATACGAGATAGGGTAATACACCTGAAGACCCGTGTGTTTTTAGTCACCCAAACCAAAGTGGAGCGCGCTAGACTTGGGACTGGCCGCTACTTTAAGTTGGAAAAAATATCAGGTAAAGTTGTCATGTCCATGAAGAATACATATTTGTTTCTTTCTTTCTTTCTTTGTTTTTGTGTGTGTGTGCGTGTGTGTGTGTGTGTGTGTGTGTGTGTGTGTGTTTCCAGCAAACTTACAGAGCAGCTAGGTGTTGCAATGACTGCAAGAAATATTGAATTATAAACAAAGCTTGCTCTTATGTCTCAGATTATAGAAATAGGGGGTGATAAGCCTTCATATCTGCAGTGGTAGATGATTCTGCCTAACTAACAGTATGTGCTTGAGTGGGTGAATGGGGAATAAATAAATGCTTCTCAAAATGAACCTTCAGCAAGCTTATAGTCTCCAAAGCGGGAGACCATCTCCAATGGGGAGAAAGCTCACTAACATATAACTCCTGGTCAGATACCGGTATTTCGAAACCTGATTGTTTCATCCTCAGTGACCGCGGAAAGTGGTAATTTGACTCCTCTGCCTTTTCGGTTTTAAGAAGAATGCTATACCAGAAAAAGGCTGGTGTGCAATACCATAGTATGTTTGTTGAGTTTTCAAAAAAACTAACTAAAGGTGCCACCTAAGAAGCAAAAGAAAATCATGAAAGATCAAAACAAGCTACATTTTCTTGTGAAAAGTAGAAAATATAAAAAGATAACCTCTTAAGACACAAGTGCTGAGGGCCAGTTCTTGGAATGAATCCGCAAGGGACTAAATTACAATGAAACAATAAATTCCAAGGATAAGTACCGAGCACCATTCCAGCAACTTACAGAGCAGCTAGGTGTTGCAATGACTGCAAGAAATATTGAATTATAAACAAAGCTTGCTCTGAGACATAAGAGCAAGCTTTGTTCATTGTAATTTAGTCCCTTGCGGATTCATTCCAAGAACTGGCCCTCAGCACTTGTGTCTTAAGAGGTTATCTTTTTATATTTTCTACTTTTCACAAGAAAATGTAGCTTGTTTTGATCTTTCATGATTTTCTTTTGCTTCTTAGGTGGCACCTTTAGTTAGTTTTTTGAAAACTCAACAAACATACTATGGTATTGCACACCAGCCTTTTTCTGGTATAGCATTCTTCTTAAAACCGAAAAGGCAGAGGAGGAGTCAAATTACCACTTTCCGCGGTCACTGAGGAGAAACAATCAGGTTTCGAAATACCGGTATCTGACCAGGAGTTATATGTTAGTGAGCTTTCCCCCATTGGAGATGGTCTCCCGCTTTGGAGACTATAAGCTTGCTGAAGGTTCATTTTGAGAAGCATTTATTTATTCCCCATTCACCCACTCAAGCACATACTGTCAGTTAGGCAGAATCATCTACCACTGCAGATATGAAGGCTTATCACCCCCTATTCTATAATCTGAGACATAAGAGCAAGCTTTGTTTATAATTCAATATTTCTTGCAGTCATTGCAACACCTAGCTGCTCTGTAAGTTGCTGGAATGGTGCTCGGTACTTATCCTTGGAATTTATTGTTTCATTGTAATTTAGTCCCTTGCGGATTCATTCCAAGAACTGGCCCTCAGCACTTGTGTCTTAAGAGGTTATTTTTTATATTTTCTACTTTTCACAAGAAAATGTAGCTTGTTTTGCTCTTTCATGATTTTCTTTTGCTTCTTAGGTGGCACCTTTAGTTAGTTTTTTTGAAAACTCAACAAACATACTATGGTATTGCACACCAGCCTTTTTCTGTATATAGCATTCTTCTTAAAACCGAAAAGGCAGAGGA
>JADBJO010004800.1:55000-57500 GCA_016801955.1 Conus betulinus | reverse complement strand
CGCACGCACACACACGTTTGTGTGATAATTATTTTCTCAAACAACAAGGCGGAGGGTAGCTATGATTTTGTTGCGCGCAAACGAGTGAGTATATATATATATATATATATATATATATATATATATATATATATATATATATATATATATATACATATATACATACATACATACATACATACATACAGAGACAGAGATAGAGAGACAGAGAGACAGAGAGAGAGATTTGAATAGCTGTGAGTGTCTGTGTGTGTGTGTGTGTGTGTGTGTGTGTGTGTGTGTGTGTGTGTGTGTGTGTGTGGTGTGTGTGTGTGTGTGTGTGCGTGTGTGTCTGTGTATGTGTCTGTGCGTCCGTCTATCTGTCTGTCTGTCTGTGTGTGTCTCTGTATCTGTGTATTTGTGTCTCTCTGTGTGGGGGTGCGCGTGTGTTCGTGTGCACATGCATGTGCACGCGCCTGCGTGCGCACGCGCGCGCGCGCGCGCGCGCGTGTGTGTGTGTGTGTGTGTGTGTGTGTGTGTGTGTGTGTGTGTGTGTGTGTGTGTTTGCATGTGTGTGTGTGTTTGCATGTATGTGTGTGTGTGTGTGTGTGTGTGTGTGTTTGCATGTGTGTGTGTGTGTGTGTGTGTGTGTGTGTGTGTGTGTGTGTGTGTGTGTGTGTGTGTGTGTGTGTGTGTGTGTGTGTGTTTGCAACTCATGTGAAGGGTGTGGTCAATGCATGTGATGAGTCACAGAAGCGCTTCCTTCCACGCCAACGAATGAATTCAACATTTTACAGACAAACGGATTCCGATTATTTTCCTTTTTTTATACAAAACTATTAGTTGCCTTTCATGTTTGTTTGTTTTTTTTTTAATTAGATTCGTAGACATACCCTCACATATGCGCATATTTCTGGTATGTGCTTCAGCAGTACGCACTATATGATTGGTTGTGTACTTGTGTCCGTTTTGAAAATTGTTTACTGATCTTTGTCTGCACATATCCATTGAGGAATTTCATTTCGACCGTAACTGTGTATACAGGTTTGAATTGATGTATGTGATACCGATAATGAATTCAACGTTGAACAGTACTACAAGTTTTGACCATTTTCACAATAGGTATGTCGAGAGATCCGTCTTGATACACGGCGGGTAAATTCAATGACACCGTTGCTGCGAAGCTGCACGTACATTTAAGGACAAAACCATTGGGCTTCACCTTTGTAACGGAATCCGTTTTACGACGTATTGCTTTGAACGAAGCTTATTCATTTTTTTTAACGAGGGAATACTGAGAACATGGGACGGGCACGAAGGTCGAAGCTGTACATCTGTCAAAAAAAAAAAAATAAAAATAAATAAATGAATCATGACGATACGCCAGCTATTTTTTATTATCTTAAGGTGCCCCTTTGTCGTGTTCACTGTCTTCTAGAACATTCCGTTTTCTGCCAGTCTTTGGCTTGGTTTGGACTAACATCTTACACACACGTAAAATCCCATCACCAGCTTTTGGAAGAGAGAACGCCGGTTTGGCCGTTGGTATGGATGGCACGTCGCACGTAACATGCGCCCTGCGTGAGAAATCGAAAGAAAAATGAAAGAGTTGTTGAATTGAATGAACGGTGTTGACTGAACGACACGGGAAACGACTGAATGAAACGCCAGCAGGCAGTTCTTCTGTCGGCTCTACCCAGGTAGGCAGCTCGTTGTGTAAACGAGAGCGTGGATTGTAAAGCGCTTAGAGCTTGGTCTCTGGCCGGGGATACGCGCTACATAAGTACTAAAATTACATGAATACAATAAATAAATAGATAATCGAATAAATAAAGAAAGAGATAAGTACATACATAAATTAAAAACAAAAAAACGCAACCTTGTCTCAAAAGTGCTCAAGAATTGCTAATCACCTCATTGTGTCGCCTTCATAATCCTCCAGGTGGGACCACAGCGGTAGTTTCAGCTGTCTCTGGTGGTATTCGAACCAATGTTAGTGAGACCAGGAGGGATACCAGCCATTAGTTGCGTGCGTGTTGATGTTGGTGTTCACTGAAAACATTTCAGTGGTGGTGATGTTGTATTTCAATGGATAGTAGAGAAGCTTCAAGATCAGCATGAACTGCCGACACCAGACCTCGTCTTTGCCAGTGAAGCCACACTTCTCTACTGTCTACAGGCTTTCTTCTGCCATTTGCTATGTTTCTTTCTGCCTCTGTTTGTGTGTATAGCCAGTCACCATAAGACCTTCCATGGCTTTGGTTACTCTTTCTGTCACTGCTGGAATGGCTTGACTGGTTACAGTGAACGTAACTGTGTCAACGTTTTGTTTCTTTCTGTCTGTAGGGAAATACTTCGTAATTTGTTTTTTTTTTTTTTCAAAAACGTTTTATTAGCTTTAACTGTTTTCTTAGCAAAAAAAAAACAACAAAAATGTATACAAAGCAAAAGCAAAAGTAAGAAATCAGTAATAAAGCAGCCCGCAAGTAAATAAGAGATAAACAAATAGACAAACAGAAAC
>JADBJO010004800.1:45000-50000 GCA_016801955.1 Conus betulinus | reverse complement strand
CAAGATGTTATGCATTCGTTCACGCACGGAACCTGCGTTCATAGTGTCATTCTGTGGACTTTTGAGAAATGGAGTCAAAGCGAATGTAAACTCCACAGGAAACCCCCCTCTCTACCAAAACGAGCCGGTAGAGATTCGAACTCGTAACCCCAGGGTCCTAGGATCACGAGTCCGGCGCTCTACTAAGTGAGCTATTCCGGCCCCCTTTTAACCAAGTAATACCTGCGGCATGTAGGGAGTAAAGCCGACGAGAGAACCCAAGCAGGCCAAGGATTGGCTCTGTTAGGTTCACTGTCCTGTGACCTGGCGCATGACAGGAACTTATGCTGCGACCACACCGGGTCGGACACAACTCGATGTAATAATGACATCACTGTATTGACTGGTTTGTTTTGCTTGCTTGTTTGTTTGTTGGATTGATTTTTTTTTTTTTGAGTTTATGTATTTATCTATTTATTCATTCATTTACGGTGTGGTTAGTTTTCAGTTAGGTAGGTAGGTAGCAAGTTAGCTGGTCAGTCACTTATTTATTCATTTACTTGTTTATTTTTTCATTTATTTATTTATTTACTGTTTATTTATTTACATACTCATGTATATATTTATGTAATTAACTATTTCATATTCTTACTTTGATATTTTCTTTTTTATTGTTGTTGTTGTCCCATCTTCCGTGACACTTTAATGCCATTAATTTTCACTCCCGCCTCTCTTTATAACCTCCCGTCCAAAACACCGGCACCAGCGATCCACAGGGAGCAGTCACTATCAAATCCCCATGAGGTAACCCACCAACGGAGACACTGCACTGATGGTGTTCAGCAGAGACTTATGTGATCCAGCATACACAAGACACGGCCTGCTAAGCCCCCTCCTGACGACAATAATCCCTTTGTCGCGGAGCTGGCGTAAGCTCTCTCTCTCTCTCTCTCTCTCTCTCTCTCTCTCTCTCCTGAGGGCGCCGCATTATCCGTTCACGATAGTTTCCATGGATTTGTTGATGCTGGTGAACTCGATAGAATCCAATCAAGGTCAAGATGTGGAGATTCAATCAACACTGAGGTGGCCATGAGACCAGGGCATTAACGGACACACTTTGAGACGTTTTTATCTTGATCGATGCGCACGACGACGGCGACGACGACGGTGATGATGATGATGATGATGATGATGATGATGATGATACGGATATCCATTCTGGGCTGAGACTGTATGGCAGGGTTGTGTTCAACGCTTATTTTCATCATATGCCCCGGCATCAACCAGGCCCGACAGACACAAACACCTGCACATATTGTTGTTTGTTTGTTTGTTTGTTTGGGGTTTTAAATTCCCATGGGCAAACGCTTTTATTCGCTTGTAAAGAAACTTACAATTAGAAACAGTGGAAAGAGAACAGTACCATAAACAACAACATGCACTGTAGATGTTATCAATACATAAGCAAATTGCACAGCAGCAATAAATTTTCAAAATGAACAGCAAATCCTGCATAGCATATGCATTTTACAAAAGACGCAGATCCTTGTGACTACACCGTCAGTGTCACACATTCACCTTCTTACTGTTTTGAAGCGTGGTCCTTTTTAAATCAATAATCAGAGAGAGAGAGAGAGAGAGAGAGAGAGAGAGAGAGAGAGAGAGAGAGAGAGAGAGAGAGAGAGACAGACAGACAGACAGACAGACAGACGGACAGACAGACAGACAGACAAAGTTTGTCTGACTATCAGACACTTGTAACGCTGATCTGGAAATTTGAGTTGCACTCAAAGACCCACTCTTTAAGTGGATTGAAGTCGACTGTGTTTAGCATCTACGACTCTTCAGAGAGAGAGAGAGAGAGGAGAGAGAGAGAGAGAGAGAGGTGGAACTGGTTGTACACTGTCTGAAAGAAAAGGCTGATAATGGAGGGAGGTGACAGTAGCATTGAGGTCAATGCTGCTGTGGTGTGATGGCAGTGACCTTTGCCCCTCCCACAACCGCCTTTGTCCTACCATCCTCCATGCTGCCTCAAATGTGACGTCAGGGTGTTTCCAAACCTAATGCTTGGAATGATGACTGAGGGTCGCTGGCTGCCTATTGCTAATGAAAGCGTGACAAAAAAAAACGGTTGGTGACAACTTTCCGTGTTCATAATTGCTGGCTTTGGTCCAGAGGATTTGACGGTGAAGGCGTAACACGAAGGATTGTTTCTGACAGTCATCCATTTCTGTTACCACTGACTTTAGTCCTGAGGCAATGACTGTGAAGATGTCACGAATGATGGCTTCTGATCGTCAGTCTCCTTCATCACGGATGACACTGGACCAAAAAAGCTGATGTTGAAAGCGTCACGAAGGTTGGGTGGTCACAACATCTCAGCTTCATTCTTGCTGACTGTGAACCGGACAAACTAATGATCGAGACGTCATGAAGGATGGCTCCTGGCAGTCATCCATCTTCAGCCCTTTTGATTTGGGTCCTGGGGAAACTTGAGACTATAGAAAATCTCAGCCACTGCCGTGTGGTGAAGATGTGGCTAGTGGCTGGTGTTGTCCCAGACAGAGCGGTTTTCTTCAACTTTCTTAGAGAATGTCAAAACTTAAGCTGAGGATACTGCTGTTGCCAGCGTTCTGTTCATCTTTTGGCCAGGTTAGTCCATAAGAGCAAAGAACGGACAGAGGAGGACTGTTTCATTATCCAGGAATTGTAAGCTTAGGCCAGACCTCGAACTCAGCGGCACCTCTGTTATCGTCTTCATCGTGAAGACCAACGTTGGGACAGCAGGAGGCTGAGCGCGACTCTAACTTTACAGCGCAGCTAGTGTGTTGCACTGCCCTCTGTAACGTTACAGTGACGCTAGTGTGTTGCACTGCCTTCTGTAACATTACAGCGCAGCTAGTGTGTTGCACTGCCCTCTGTAACATTACAGCGCAGCTAGTGTGTTGCACTGCCTTCTGTAACATTACAGCGCAGCTAGTGTGTTGCACTGCCCTCTGTAACATTACAGCGCAGCTAGTGTGTTGCACTGCCCTCTGTAACATTACAGCGCAGCTAGTGTGTTGCACTGCCCTCTGTGACATTACAGCGCAGCTAGTGTGTTGCACTGCCCTCTGTGACATTACAGCGCAGCTAGTGTGTTGCACTGCCCTCTGTGACATTACAGCGCAGCTAGTGTGTTTGCGCTGCCCTCCGTGACATTACAGCGCAGCTTGTGTGTTGCACTGCCCTCTGTGACATTACAGCGCAGCTAGTGTGTTGCGCTGCCCTCTTCACTTGGAAAGAAATATTAGCGAGTCCCACCGAACAACAGGAACATCTTGATTGCAAGACAAAACACTTGTAATGTGTTTGTCCCTGTTGTTTGACGGAGTCACTTGCAGGTGTTTTGTTTTTTTTTTTTAGTTTGCCTCATTTTCCGCCCGCAGTCGCCTCACTTAGAAATATTCTTCACTTGATCACGGTTAGAGGATCTACCCATGCTTCTCTGGAATCCTGGTGGGAGGTCAGGTTTGTCACGGATTTGACACAAGCCTCGGCAACTCATCGGAAGGTAGCTGAGGATTCTGCTGAGGAGAGGGAAGGAGGAGGGGGGGTGCTCGAAGTGAAGTGTCTGAGAGGAAGAGTCATGTCCGTACACCTCAGATCAGGAGAACAAAACCGTCAGCTTTTAGGCCCTGTCCTCTGGCAATTTGAGGTGCAGGCTGCATCGTAAAATCCAGAGGCTGCAGGTTAGCAATGCCATGATGATCTTGTATATCTGCGTAGCCTTTGCTGCTGTCATGCTGTTCTGCAGAGATTCCAGCTGGAGTTTACATAGGCTTGTGATTATGCTAAAGTCCTGTATGATGCATCTGGCAACATGCCTCTGAACTCTTTTAGGACTGTTGATAACATGTTGTTGAAGGCGATCCCGAAACTGCTTCGTATTCGATTATGCCTCAGAATACCCTAGCAGCAGCCAGCCATTAACTGTGGTGAAGCCCTCTGTATTAACCAAAAGTGATTCAACTCCACATGAGAATGTCCATCGGGAAGAGATTATAGAGATTGCGCGGTGAATGACGGTTGTGAAAGAGAGTAAAATGGGAAGAAGTAAGAAGGTGGAGGCCCCTTTTTAAAAAAAATCCGAAAAAGAAAAAAAGAATAGTGGGGAAAAAAGGAGGTTCGCGGACCACAAACAATTACAAACAAACAGAACACTGTTGAAGCCAGAAAACAAAACAAAACAACAACAACAAGTTTCGAGTTAAGAAGGACATGATGTCGTTAGCCTTAACAACCGTGGTTGGAAAACCCGTGTGAATCTGTTGTCATTTAGACACCTAGATACTTGGCACTGTTGAATCTGTGCAGAGTGTTGCAGTCGTAGACTTACAGCTGACGTGGAATGATATTTCTTTTCATCTTTGAAGGGAAGATATGGCATTGTCAGCATTAAAATTCACCAGCTATGTCGAGTTCATCTCCATCAGTTTGAAGAGATCTTGGTTTAACTGAAGATAGTCCGGACACGATTTGTTGGTAGAAGATAAATTATAACATTAGCAAAGAGCCCACACTTGTCCAGTTTGCCCACCCCCACTCGTTGTCATTTCTCAATTGAAAGACAGGCAGGCGATGTGAAGAGCAGCGGGCACCACTCTGTCCAGCTACTGACATCAGACCCGAGTCACGGATCAACACCTTGTTGTTGATTCACGGCTGAGTTGTTGTCCGGGTGCCAACTACGTAATATTGAAAAATTGTATGATTTCATGAAAACAATCACATTAATGTACAAACGCATATTGTGTGCTGTTATAACGATTATTTCAAACATAGAAAAGAACACAGAGAAGCTTAAAAAATGAAAAGATAGATAAACAGCCAAACAACAACAACAATAACAACAACAACAATCATCATCATCATCATCATCATCATCATCATCATCACGGTGATAATAATGATAATAACAATAATGATAATGATAACACTATTACTACTACTACTACTACTACTACTACTACTACTACTGC
>JADBJO010004800.1:27500-37500 GCA_016801955.1 Conus betulinus | reverse complement strand
TTGTAGTAATGTTTTGCGTGTGTGTTTGTTACTTGTACAATTACATTTAATGTATGTATTCGTGTTGCTGAGTATTTACATGTGCATTTTTGTTCAGCAATGCTTCTAAGTGTGTAAATTACTTATATTTCAGTGGGCATTTGTCGATGTTTGTGACCCAACTCTCAGTCTGAACTATTTATATTAAGAGTCACCACCAAACGAATTTTACGCTGAGACAAGGCCTCTAAACAACTAAGCCATCAATCAATATATCGATCAATCAATCAATCCAAAGATCAAACAATCAATACAACTAAGCCGCCAATCAATCAATCAGTTAATCAATCATCAATCAGTCAATCAAAAGGTCAACCAGCCAATCGATCAATCAATCAATTCATTCATTGATCAAACAGAGAAATCAATCAGTTAGCGAATGAATAAATGAATGAATCAATTAAGCAAGCAGCAAGCAAGCAATTCACCTCTCTCTCTCTCTCTCTCGCCTCTCCTCTCTCTCTCTCTCTCTCTCTCTCTCTCTCTCTCTTTTTTTTTTTTTTTTTTTTTTTTTTTTTCTTCGAAACTTGGTGTTCTTATGCCATCCACTCTCAACCATAAATCCATGAAAAAGCCTCTGGAGGTAGCAAGCCCACACAGTGATTTGCTACACCATCGGTGTTCTTGTGCCCTCTTCACTGTATCACCTTCATCTCACCTATAAAACAACAGGAAGGGGCTCAATAAAACATGCCAGTGATGAATTCAACTTGCTTTCATGATCGACTGCACGGGGGCCGGAATAGCTCAGTTGGTAGAGCGCCGGACTCGTGATGCTGGGGTTGTGGGTTCGAATTTCGGTACAGGGGGATTTTTTTTTCCTCGGAGTTAACATTGGTTGTGACTCTATTCCCCATAGAGTCCTTCAAATGAGCCTATAAACCGAGGATTCGTGTGTGAACGCACGCATAACATCTTGCACACACGTAAAATCCCATCACCAACTTTCAGTTTGGCCGTTGGTATGGATGACACGTTACAGACAGAATGCACCTCCCCGAAGATGGAGTATGGCTGTCTTAATGGCGAGATAAAAAAAAAAAAAACGGTCATACACACAAAACTCCACTGCCTGTCTATACAGGCAGTGTCCGCAGGTGTATCAGCCTGCGTACAAAGAAAGAAAGAAAGAAAGAAAGAGCGACTGCGCTCTAAACAAGATGGCTTACCTTACTTTATTAAGACGCTGAAATTCAGAGTATGTAAGTGGGACGGGTAGGCGGAAAGAAGACAGCTCTTCGACAATAATTGACTTACAGACCTACCAGTTTTGTCCTCTGTAATCATCATTGCTGCAAAGTACTTAGTGGGCGACAATCATCGATTGCCTTACAGTTGCGGCACAGAGAATTCGAATTCATTTCACAGTCTGAGCATGAAGGGTACAATGTAAAACACTGTAGCTTGATTGATTTTAATCAGTGTAAAAACTGCGCACGCGCGTGTGTCCGTGTGTGTGTGTGTGTGTGTGTGTGTGTGTGTGTGTGTGTGTGTGTGTGTGTGTGTGTGTGTGTGTGTGTAAGCATACATTATTTGATCCCAGATTTTAGCTTTCTGTCGAACAACCTTTTTTTTAAAAGGAATAGTGCCCAGAACCTTGCCCTGTACCGTCATCCCATAGTATAATAGATGAAGAAACTGAACGTGGAATTGTCAGAACCAGAAGCTTGTTATACCCACAATGTGGTGAAAAGGAAATTGTGATACCGTACCCCTATCGTCATGCCTGGCAAGAACAGGGAAATTAAACGGAAAACGTACATGCGAGAAATGGAAGCGATGAAAAAGGCAGAATTTTCAACTAACATTTTGGTCAGAGCTATTTCCCGAGAAGACAGAGAGGATGGTGATTCAGTACGCCATGTGACAATCTCATGAAGTTTCACTGTGGTAATTACCGTTGTTGTTATCACCACGATCATCAACCCTCCAGGCAAACCAACTCCGACGATGATATCGTTGAGAGTGTAAAACAGGAATTACAAACTTCCAAGCTCAGCATAGTTGACGATAGACTGGGCTTTTTTTTTCATTTTGTAGGGGGGTGGGGAGGGGGAGGGGGCAGGCGGAGAATTTAAAACAAAAACAAAACAAAACACAAATGAAACAAAATCAAAAGTTCACGTTTTTGTTTTGTTTTTTTTTTTGTTTTTAAGTTTTAAAAAAATTGTATTCAGTGCATTGCCACACTAGTGGACTTAAAGGCATAAACTCGCTCTTGTGTGGACGTAGGTGTCCTTGTGGTACGTTTAAAATCTTCTTTTCCGTTCAACTACGACATGTATGGTTTTGTCCATATTCACGAAGACCACCCGACACTGTATCAAGGCATGGGAACTTTGAATATCTAAAGGGACACGGGTTTAATAAATTTCAGATGGTAAATCTCAGTAACGGTTCCATTCTGACCGTGTGGACCAGACACAACACGATGCTGTAGAACGATGTTGATATCAGCTGTGATTTGTGATCGATCGTCATTGCTAAGAGCCGTGGACTTTACCAAGGCGGCGTCTGAACGATTGTGAAGGTGAAGGTTCATGTCAGTCAGGTGACTGAGAACCGATTTCATCGCGATATTCATGCCAGGTATGTCAGGTTTAATGTCCTCTCCTTGTAAATGTGGTCTCGCTAGTGAGGAAGCGGCAGCGGCCGTTACCCTCTTTAAGAGTCCTAGCAAGGACTTTGCAAAATCATTATTATTTTTTTGTTTGTTTCTTTTTTGCTTTGTACTGCTGCTTTGTTTTTCTGTCTAAATACCCATTCATTCTATTCAACGTGGGTGTCATTTGACTTTTTCCCCCTTAGAAGAGGCAATGTGGTCAGAATATGTCTAAACATTATAAAGTGGCCTGCTTTGTTACTGCGTATTTGTTTGGTGATGTAGATACCGTTCTTGATGTTTCAGAAATACAGGAGGAAGAGGACAGCTCACACTAGGTGGGAAGAGCAAGAACAGAAGATGAGACTGTACATTTTTTTTGTCTTTCCTTCAAGTGTCCTCTAATCACTGTTTGAAAGATTGTGATAGGGAAGACTGATTCTGCTTGCAGCTATAGAAAGTATTACATGCACACTGATTCTGCTTGCAGCTATAGAAAGTATTACATGCACACTGATTCTTCTTGCAGCTATGGAAAGTATTACACACACACTGATTCTTCTTGCAGCAGCTATAGAAAGTATTACACACACTGATTCTTCTTGCAGCTATAGAAAGTATTACACACACTGATTCTCTTCTTGCAGCTATAGAAAGTATTACACACACACTGATTCTTCTTGCAGCTATAGAAAGTATTACACACACACTGATTCTTCTTGCAGCTATAGAAAGTATTACACACACTGATTCTTCTTGCAGCTATAGAAAGTATTACACGCACACTGATTCTTCTTGCAGCTATAAAAAGTATTACACGCACACTGATTCTCTTGCAGCTATAGAAAGTATTACACACACACTGATTCTTCTTGCAGCTATAGAAAGTATTACACACACACTGATTCTTCTTGCAGCTATAGGAAGTATTACATACACACTGATTCTTCTTGCAGCTATAGGAAGTACAGCATGTATACTGATTGTTCTTTTAGCTACAGAATGTATAACATGTATACTGATTCTGCTCGCAGCTATAGAAAGTATTACATAAACACTGGTTCTGCTTGTAGCTATAGAAAGTATTACATACATACTGATTCTGCTTGCAGCTATAGAAGGTGTTACATACATACTGATTCTGCTTGCAGCTGTAGAAAGTTTTTTTCATACAGCGTTTTCCTTGCCACATACGTCCTTGACCCTCTATAGCACATTTATTTTCACAGCATTAATACACAGACTCTGATCAAACAACGCCAACGCCTGTGATTGGTGATTGGGTGGGATGCATTGTGTATATGTTAGCAACAGGACGCCATCCTTATGAAACATGCTTTTGCCTGGCCCAGGAATCCGATTCCATTTAACTGTAAACCCCCATCAATAAACTCTCTCTCTCTCTCTCTCTCTCTCTCTCTCTCTCTCTCTCTCTCTCGTTTATAAATAGCTGCGGTACTGTGTGTACGCTTTGCTGTGTCAGTACTTTCTGCATGCATGTGCTCAGGCATACCTCGGGCCTTTCTCATGACCAGTGGCCTAAAGATATTAAAGTATTGTTCTCTCTCTCTCTCTCTCTCTCTCTCTCTCTGTCTCTCTCTGTGTGTGTGTGTGTGTGTGTGTGTGTGTGTGTGTGTGTGTGTGTGTGTGTGTGTGTGTGTGTGTGTGTGTGTGTGTGTGTGTGTGTGTGTGTGTGTGTGTGTGTGTGTGTGTGTGTGTGTGTGTGTGTGTGTGTGTGTGTGTGTGTGTGTGTGTGTGTGTGTGTGTGTGTGTGTGTGTGTGTGTGTGTGTGTGTGTGTGTGTGTGCATAATCTGTGCTTTGCATTGCTATATGGAAGACCAAACAACAGACCAGTATGTGTATGCAACCACACCCGTCCATTTTCATCAAGACGTTGGTACTTGGATAAGGGAAACACTTTTTTTCTCTTTTTCCCGTTTTTTTCCCACCTATCCTTTGCCCTTCGTCACAAACTGATCTATCACACTGGGACAAAATTGTCAACTCCATCCATTTTTTTTTCTTAAAGGGCTAATTGTTTTCTTTGTCAGCACTGCAAGGGCTCTAAGTGACAGGCTGTGGTGAACTGACAGTCCCTTATCTTGCTGTGTGGAAGCCTTCTAAAATGGTGTTTTTGACAACTCGTCAGCTTCAGTTCACGGTCAAGTGCACCGAAGAGAGCGGGAAACTTCTCTAGTGCTTCTCTAAGTGCAAGAAGCACTTGACAGAGGCCCCATGCCAAACAACAATAATCTGACATGCAAGTCACCACGTACCAAGGCCTGTTATCAGCCATTGAGTACATTTCATAGATTGGCAGGGGGGCGGGATAGCTCAGTGGTGCAATGCCTGACTTGTAATTAATTTTTGGTGATCCTGGAGTTGCAGGCTCGAATCTCCGCCAAACCGTTTCGGTACAGGGGGATTCTTCTCTCAGAGTTAACATTGGTTGTGACTTCATTTCCATATAGTCCTTCAAATGAGACTATAAATCGAGATTCCGTGTGTGAACGCACGCATGACATCTTGCTTACACGTCGAATCCCATCAACGACTTTCGGAAGAGGTCAGTTTGGCCGTTGGTATGGATACCACGATACACACACCTTGCACGTTCGCCGAAGTTGGAGTATGGCTGCCTTGATGGCGGGATAAAAAAAAAAGCGGTCTTACACACACAAAAACGTCACTACCTGTTTTGGGTAGATGGGATTGACCCATGCCTGTCTAAACAGGGAGAGTCTGCAAGAGTATCAGCCTGCGTAGGCGGGGGAACAGAAAGAGACTGAGAGCATTGCATGCAGCCAAACACTATATTCAGAGCAAGTCACTTTCAATATGAGCATCGGGACGCCACCAGCTCCATCAGAAAGCATGACTACGAGTGTTTTGTTCGTGGATGAATTAAAGGCGTCCTGCCTTGTAGGAGGAAGGCATTCTGGCGTCCTGCCATGCAGGAGGAAGGCATTCTGGACGCAGGGACAGTGACGTGGTGTGTCGGTTCCAGAAAACCGTCACCATCCACCGTCTCCTCCTCCCACCCCCCATCCCCCCCCCCCCATCCCACCGTACCACCTCCCCTCCACCCTCCACCTCTCATTGTTCGTGCTCCCTGTCCGTGATGAAACAATAAATGCGCAATGTATGTTTGAATGTGAAGCCGTGATCTTTGTTGCAGAATATACCAGCGAAAACCATTGGAGCAAATCAAGTCTCCAGTTCTGTCTAAATGTAGCAAGGCAAAGAAGGAAGGAAAGAAAGAAAGAACAAGAAACCTAGAAAGCAACACAGACGAAAAAAGCCGATCATGAAGCTTGTAGGAAGATTGTGTCTACGTTAATATTAAGGAAAGATCTCAGTGTGACGCTCTTCTTCTGCATGATTTGCAGGAGAACAATGCATAGAAAGTTTTCCCTATAGCGAGATCCCATAAGAAAATATATGAAGAAATTAAACGAGGAATTGGCATAGCCGAAAATCTGCACTAACCAAAGTGTGTGAAAAGATAGAAGTTGTGAAGCCGCCCTCCTGCCTTCATCTCAGGGAAGATGAAATAGGCAATGCGTGACAAGAACCGGGGAGAAATACAAACCATGAAGAAGACAGAATTTCCAACCAGCATTTTGGTCAGCACCACTTCCCGGGCAGAGAGTGATGATGACGTTTTAGTCCGCCACGTCACAATCTGACGAAGTTTCACAGCAGTAGTTATTGTCGCTGCTGCCGTCATGATGATTATGCTTCCTTGAAATCCAGCTCCCAATATAAAACTGTCCAAAATTACGAAAAGCTCTTTGTGAGCCATGTAGAACGCATCACCAGTCATAATCATCATCACTTTACCAGTGATAGGATCGTATACACAACTCATGCGGTACTGGTGAGCCAGAACATAACGCAAGCTGAAAACACACACGAAAATGGCAAAAATAATGATCGCCATTGTTCTGGTCCGTAGCAGAGTCTGGTATTTCATAGGTCTGAGGACACAGTAACATCTTTCGCAGGCGATGATCCCACCCACACAGAATGAATGAAACAAACGCGGCGCCTAGAAGAAAAATCAAATTATTTTCAGCCATGAACGTGTTTCCTGCTGTTTTTATTGGTTGTCCTCTGAGGTGGGCATAGATGTTCTCAGAATACAGAACAAAAGACGAAATGAGGTAAATCTCATCTGACACAGCCAGCATGAACAGACAGAGGTTGACACGATCCTGAAGACCTTGTTTGTAGAACACCGCCATGTTGATGACGTTAGCTGGTCCCCTCAATCAGAACAAACAATGCTAGTGTAATGTCTTTGAACTGATTTACATACGCTACTGCCTCCTGACTTGCAATGTTATCAGGATTATCCCAGGGTAAATGTTGCGTCTTGTTGGTCCTAAGCAGCAGGCATCCTATGTTCAGTGAAGTGTGGTTGTCAACGTGGAGTGTTGACACTGTGTGTTGGACCGCTGTCTCTCCGTTCATCTTAGTAGTCTGAAGACTGCTTTCTATCCTGTCACTGCCTGGAACCTGCCACTTGAAGCAGCAAATATGGGTCTTCCTGTGACAAACGCTCTCTGCAGAAAAAAAATGTGCATGAAAAATTACATAGAACAATAATTACTCACGTTTAACTTTAAATACAACAAAAATAAAGCATACCGCCTGTTTATACATTCATTTACAATCTTTAGCCCATCTAGTATACGTTACGAGATCAAATGAAGTAATTTTACGGCACTGTGTACCGTCTTAATGTGAAGTTCGTTGGAACACCTGGCACTGCACAAAACTACACAACACACGCCTTTCAAATACTCTAACTTACAATTTAAGAAAGTCTTCTTTTCTCCAGTACACTTAGGGTGGTCTTTATCTTCTGTTTTCTCGCAGTCATGGAAATGTTCTACCAAATTCTACGTCCGCACTCTAGGTTCTCATCAGAATAAAATTATTGTTGGTTTACTTGGTTCTGACTTCAGGCAAAGTAAAATATAAGCCCCTATGTTTTTTTTTAACCTGGATGACGGGTAGGGATGGATGGACATACATACAGAGGCTGGAGGTGTGTGCCTCTATTAAGTACCTGCCTCCAGTTTCCCTCAGAAGGCGAAAGACTGAAGCGTATGTTAGTACAATAACAGTCATTGAGCAATTTCGAATGAGTGAACCGACATAAAAATTCTTCTTTGGATATGTCTATGTATGCGTGTGACTGGTCGGTTGGCTGGCAGATTGGTTGGTTTATTGGTTTGTTGGTTGGTTGGTTGGTTTGGTTTGGTTTTGCTTTGTTTTGTTTGTTCATTTGTTTTTAGTTTAAATAGGTCTTTTTGTATGTATGCAAAATTCAGTCGTGGTATGTACAGTTCTCTATCAGAACTCTTTCCAAGAAAGATGCTTGATCCCTTTTTTTTCTGCGCCAAGCAGGGAATCCAGGACTGGTAAAAACACGCGCGGCTAATGGAACGTGAACACAGTAAAAAAAAAATCAAGGAGGTCCAAGTGATCAATTCAGTTCTTCAAGTTCATATTTATTCATGATTCTATTCTATTCTATTCTATTCTATTCTATTCTATTCTATTGCAGTTGCCCTTTAACTTTTCTCATATAACATTACAACGGTGCCAACCATGCATAACGTTTGCTAGAGAATTGTGTGACGCACTGAAAAATGTCAAACGAGCAAGTCCCTGAACGCGCCCAAATTCGTAGGAGGAGACAGCAGGGAGAGGAATGGAAAAGACGGTGTGAGGGAGGGTGGTGAAATGTCTGGCAACCCACTACAGCAACGCCACTTGAAAAAGCAACAAGGTGTTTGGTCCTTTTTCCTCCGATCCCTTTCCGAGGACATTCACTAATCACCGTAATTAAGAGTCACCCATCAAATTAAAGCAGAGAGAAACGAGGTCTAGATGCATAAGCACTTGTTAAATAAATACATCAGGGATCGCCTTAAAACATTTTTTTTATTTACATTTCATCTTAACACTCTGTGTAGGGAAATGGGATGTGTCAGTCACTCCACGACGTTTCACTGGTTACACCGTAGTCTTTACCATCACTCTGGGTTGCAGAGAAAACAACCCCCCTAACTCACTGCATGGAACTGCTGTCAGCACACTCAGGTGTGTGTGTGTGTGTGTGTGTGTGTGTGTGTGTGTGTGTGTGTGTGGGGGGGGGGGGTCTCTTTGGAACTGCTGTCAACACAAACAGGAGGGGTCTCTTTGGAAATACTGTCAGCACATTGGGGGGGGGGGGGGGGGGGGGTGAGGGGTGTCTCTGTCTGCTTCAAACCAGTGCGGCAGGGGCGAGCGCTACAGCACAGCTCATTGTTTGCGAAGCCATGCTCCAAAAGCTCCTTGAACGCTTCTCGTGTGTGTGTGTGTGTGTGTGTGTGTGCGTGCGTGCGTGCATGCGTGCGTGAGTGCGTGCGTGCGTACATGAGTGTATGTGTGAGAGTGTGTGTGTGTGTGTGTGTTTGTCTGTCTGTCTGTCTGTCTGTCTGTCGTCTGTCTGTGCGTGCATGCGTGCGTGCATGCGTGCGTGCGTGTGTGCGTGCGTGCGTGCGTGTGCGTGCACGTGTGTGTGTGTGTGTGTGTGTGTGTGTGTGTGTGTGTGTGTGTGTGTGTACTACAATGTGAGCATACTAAACTTTACGGTGAGGCACAATCAATACAGAAAACACAACAGGCGACATGATCTAAAAAAGTTAATAATAATATAAATAAACAAATGAATAAATAGATGGAAACCCGTAGCATCATCATAATCATCTTCATTCTCATCGATCAGCATTAAAAAAAAAAGTCTCTCAAATTCTGTGGCCCTTCATGCCCTGCTCTCATGGTGACCTCAGTTTCGATGTCCTCTCCACTTCTGTGGCCTTGGTTTGGTTCCGTCGGGATCACCGGTATCGGCGAGTCCATGGGGGCTGTCGTTGGACGGACGTGGTGGCGCCCTCCGGAGGGAGAGCTCACTCACGCCGGCTCCGCGACTAAGCAATTATTGTCGTCAGTAGGGGGCTTAGTAGGTGGTGTCCTGCGTATGTTAGATCAGAACAGGCGCCACTGAACACCACTGAAGTGACTCGGCGGCAGTGCAGTGTCTCCTCCGGTGGGTTGCCTCTTGACGACTTGACATTGACTGCTCCCTGTGGATTGCCGGTGCCGGGGCTGCGGCGGGGCCGACCGGGCCGTGGCTGTGGACAGGGTGTCGGAATGAGCGGCGTGGGTGCACTGCCTCTGAGGTAGCGCAGAGGTTGGGACAGCAAAAAAAAAAAAAAAAAAAAAAAAAAAAAAATGAATAAATAATATAGATGGACAAGTAACAAATAAATAAATAAATAAGTGAATGAATAGATAAATAA
>JADBJO010004800.1:20000-22500 GCA_016801955.1 Conus betulinus | reverse complement strand
TCGGTACTTATCCCTGGAATTTATTAGTTTATGTTATATATATATATATATGTATTGATTACTGAAGAAGCTTTTTAAGCGAAAATGTTATTGGGAGAATATACAATTTAAAATGAAACTGTCTACTTCTGTGTTTTTTATTTTACTCCAAGTTTTTACCCCAGAGTATATTTGGGAGGAGTGGTGACCAGCAATTTATTTGGACTGAATATTGAAAACTATATATATATATATATATATATATATATATATATATATATATTGCATAATGTTTTTAATTTTTCAGCAACTTTTACCTCTCCACACTTTCGTTTTATGTTATTCTACTGCCTTTCGCTGGCTGCTTTGGGGGTGCTGGTGGATTCTTCTTTTGAGTCCTTGGTGGTGAGAACACCACAGAATTACGGACTGTGGTGTGTCTCTATTTGACGCCAAGAGCACAGACACCATCAGCCGTGTCTCCCTGATGAGTTCCGATCTAGCGGACGAAAGGCCTAGGAGCAGGCAATACATATAGATCTGTCTTCGAGAGAGATTGTGATGGTTCCCTCATGTAGCTAGTGAAGGGTTTTCATTTTTTTAATATTCATTTTTTTTTATTCAAGTCATTGCTATAATGATGGAAGAATTGTTAACCTACACTTGTTTCCCCATTACCATTACTTAATTGTTTAGAAAATATTCATATCTGGCAAGACACATATACTCGATGAGCAAAAAGGCGACATGATTACAACAGTGTGTAAGAGAGTACGTATTTCTCTTGGGCTATGGTGAGTGATTCTTCATGGGCTAAAGAGACGCAGTTCTCATGAACAATAGGGACGTATGTCTCAGGCTAGACGGTCTACCATGTCGTACATCATTATTGCAATGCTCTCTTCGTTTTTTGTATGCCCTCCACACAATTTGGTGGGAAATGGAAAGCCTTACATGGGGAAATACACAGTGGATTCTGTAGATGCTTTGGGCTGATCATCATTGCAAATTCATGTGTGTGTGTGTGTTTTCTTGTTGTTATTGTTGTTATGCGTGTGTGTGTATGTCCGTCTGCCTGTATGTCTGCCTGTTATATATACGTGTCTGTGCGTGCCTGTATTTGTCTGTCTGTCTGTCTGTCTCTCTCTCTCTCTCTCTCTCTCCCTCCCTGTGTGTGTGTGTGTGTGTGAGCGCGCGAATTTGAATCATAGTGCGAGGCTAATGTTAAGAAATTTGAGTATCCAAAATATGCCTGCGATATCAATATATACGCGACAACGTTTACTACTAGTAATTGCCACACATGAAACTTAATCTAATGAACACCATGTGCAGCTATAAAGGGCAAGAATGTTGTCCCATTCAAGGTGTTTGTCTACACCTTTTGCAGTGGTACTTTGGAAAGAACAATAATCAAATTCAGCTAATGTTGTAACTCTCCTGCCTGCTTTTGTTTTCCATCAGAAAGCATCTGTACTCCTGATAGTTCACACAATACAATAGAATGGAAAACCAAGGGAGAACAAATGACATCAATGAAAATGAACACCATATCTGTCATACTGATAAGAACAATTTACATTTCGAAGACAAGAAGCTGGACAATTCCTCTGTGTGTGCGTGTGTGTGTGTGTGTGTGTGTGTGTGTGTGTGTGTGTGTGCGTGCGTGTGCGCGCGCGCGCGTGTGAGAGAGAGAGAGAGAGAGAGAGAGAGAGAGAGAGAGAGAGAGATCGTTGGAATTGGTTGTACACTGTCTGAAAGAAAATGATGATAATTGAGGGAGGCGAGAGTGGCATTGACGTCCATGTCCATGTGTTATCTGTGGTGTGGTGGTAGTGACCTTTGCCCTCCCACAACCGCCTTTGGCCCTCCATGCTCCCTGAAATGTGACGTCAGGGGGGCTCCCAGCTATGGCTGGGAATGATGTCTGTGGCTCTCTCTCTCTCTCTCTCTCTCTCTCTCTCTCTCTCTCTCTCTCTCTCTCTCTCTCTCTTACACTCATCAATTACCTATTCCCTCTTCTTCTCTGATCTTTGCTTTTCACACGTTTCAAAGATACATTTGAGGTGGGAAAAAAAGAAAGAAAAACAGAAAAAAAAATAATGATAATAATCACGATACGTCTGAACCGCACACGTCTGTGGAATAAATATGCATTGCTTCACGACTAACTAATCATAAAGTGAACGTGTTGAATCGTCACGGAGCGGAGCATGACCAACACAAGGCTACACCTCACGACGGCTCCTTTTCCGCTGTATCTGTAGGCACGTAGCTTGGCGAAGTCATCAAACAGACTTCAATCTGTTTCTCCAAAGCTGGAGTATGATTGCCTAAATGGTGGGATGTAAAAGAGACGGTCATACTTTATATAACTCTACTCCCTTCGCTGGGTGCATGGGATTAATCTTTGCCTAACTATACAGGGAATGTCCGCAGGAGTATCAGCCTGCGTACGAAAAAAAAAAAAAAAAAAAAAAAAAAAAAAAAAAAAAATCTTAAATGTGTCGCCATGTCAGCT
>JADBJO010004800.1:10000-12500 GCA_016801955.1 Conus betulinus | reverse complement strand
ACACCCTGCATCTGCACCCCCTCTTTATCAGTACGGTATCCATGTAACACCCTTCATCTGCACCCCCTCTTTATCAGTACGGTATCCATGTAACACCCTTCATCTGCACCCCCTGTACCTCAGTACGGTATCCATGTAACACCCTTCATCTGCACCCCCTGTACCTCAGTACGATATCCATGTAACACCCTTCATCTGCACCCCCTCTTTATCAGTACGGTATCCATGTAACACCCCTTCATCTGCACCCCCTCTACCTCAGTACGGTATCCATGTAACACCCTTTATCTGCACCCCCCTCTACCTCAGTACGATATCCATGTAACACCTTTATCTGCACCCCCTCTACCTCAGTACGATATCCATGTAACACCCTTCATCTGCCCCCCCCTCTACCTCAGTACTCGTACAACACCCATCTCCATGTAAACCTCAGTACTTCCATGTGCACCCCATCCCTCTACCCAATACGTCTACCATATCACGTCCTTCGTCCACGCTCCCTCTACTTCATATATTTCCACCCACTTCACGCCCATCAACTCGCCCCCTCTTGCCCCAATACGCCCATCATATCACGCTCCCATCTGCACCCCCTGTACCTCAGTACGGTATCCATGTAACACCCTTCATCTGCACCCCCTGTACCTCATCACCGGTATCCATGCCACACCCTTCATCTGCACCCCCTGTACCTCACACCCGGTATCCATGTAACCCCTTCATCTGCACCCCCTCCTGCCTCAGTATGATATCCTGTAACACCCTTCATCTGCACCCCCTCTTTATCAGTACGGTATCCATGTAACACCCTTCATCTGCTGCACCCCCTGTACCTCAGTACGGTATCCCTGATCAACACTACTTCATCTGCACCCCCTCTGCTCTTTATCAGTATGATGCATCCATGTAACCCCTTCATCTCAACCCCCTCTTTATCAGTACGGTATCCATGTAACCCCTTCATCTGCACCCCCTGTACCTCAGTACGGTATCCATGTAACACCCTTCATCTGCACCCCCTCTTTATCATACCCGTGTCCATGTGTCCACCCTCATCTGCACCCCCCTTTATCAGTACGGTATCCATGTACCCACCCTTTCTGCCTGCACCCCCTCTTTATCAGTACGGTATCCCCTAACACCCTTCATCTGCACCCCCTGTACCTCAGTACGGTATCCCTGTAACACCCTTCACCTGTCACCCCCCTTTATCAGTACGGTATCCATGTAACACCCTCATCTGCACCCCCCTCTTTACCCCAGTACGGTATCCATGTAACACCCCCTTCATGCTGCCCCCCCTGTACCTCAGTACTGTATCCATGTAACACCCTTCATCTGCACCCCCTCTACCCACTCACGTCATATCCATGTAACACCCTTCATCTGCCCCCCCCTCTTACCAGTACAGTACATCCATGTAACACCCTTCATCTGCACCCCCTCTACCTCAGTACGGTACCCATGTAACACCCTTCATCTGCACCCCCTCTACCTCAGTACGATATCCATGTAACACCCTTCATCTGCACCCCCTCTACCTCAGTACGATATCCATGTACACACCCTCATCTGCACCCCCTCTACCTCAGTACGATATCCATGTAACACCTGTATCTGCACCCCCCTCTCCCTCAGTACACCCATCCATGTAACCCCCTTTATCTGCACCCCCCTCTCCCCCAATACCATGTCCACCATGTCACGCCCTCGTCCATCTCCTTCCTGCAGATATACGTCCACCCATGTCACGCCCTCATCTCTACCCTCTCTTGCCCCAATACACCAACCCATGTCACGCCCTGCATCATCACCTCCTTCTGCCCCAATACATCCGCGTGTGTCACGCCCCGTATCCATGCCACCAACACCTCTCCCAGTATGCTCACCTGCTCACACCCTACACCGACGCCTCCTGTATCTGCATCTGCCCCTGCCCCCTGAAATCTGTACCCCTGTCTCCCCCCCCCAATTCATGTCACGTCCTGAAATCTGCTCCCCCTGTCACCTCACCCATGTCACGCCCCGACATCTGTGCACTCCACCTTCTGCCCCCGCCCATATTGCGATCTTCCCTACCCAGCCCACACCTGTATCATGCTCTAACATCTAACATCCCTCACCCAGATCGATGTCATGCCCCCTGAAATCCGCAACCTCCTCCTTCCCCTCCCTGCTTCCACCCACTCCTAATTGTGTCACGCCCTGAATTCTGCATCTCCTTCCCCCCCCCCCCCCCCCCCCCCCCCCCCCCCCCCGCCAACCTTCCCGCCACCTATGTCATGATCTGAAATCCGCGCCCCCTACCTCCACCCGTGTCAGACCCTGACATCTGCGTTTCCTGTACCCCCCCACCCCATGTTACACCTTGCATTCACACCCCCTGTACTTCCACCCAAGTTACGCCTCGCAATACTCATCCACGCCCCCCTACCCCCCCCCCCCCCCACGCCCTGTATTCTGCACCCATGTCAAGCCGTCAAACCTGCGTTCCCTG
>JADBJO010004800.1:0-5000 GCA_016801955.1 Conus betulinus | reverse complement strand
AGACAATTATCAGTGGAGCCTCAGAACTGCCCACCACACGTGTTCGAATCAAAATAGTCACAACAGTGTTCAGGATGTGTTGAAAACGCGGTCAGTCTCCGACAGAACCTCGGGTCTACTTATTGGTGATTCTGTTGTCAGAGACATTGACCTGCGCAGAATAGTGCCTCGGTAACACTTTGTGTCAAAAGTATGTGCCTCAGGCATGACAACTGAAGACTTGTTTAACTGGCTACAACAACGAAAGGGTTGTCCTGAGCTCAAGGTATTGATGATTCTTGTAGGGATCAATGACCGTAGAGCGACAGGAGAAGTCTCCAGAGAGACGTGGTGTGACCTTAGCCTCCTGGCCACCCAGATTTTTTTCCAAATGCCAGAATAGTCATCAGTTCAATAATACCCGCGAGAGGCAAACACCACCTCAATACCCTTATTACACCCACTGATCTCAACATGCAGAAAGCCTGTGAAATGCTGAACGTTGATTTTATGGATAATTACACCACATTCACAACCACTGAAGGAAGGCCCAAACTAGCCTTGTACAGTGATCTCATCCATCCCAGCGAAGCAGGTACTGCCAAACTGGCGATGAACTTTTAAGCAGTTCTTGTTCCCCTTTCAGTCCCACGTTTTTAACTCAAGACAGAATGGACCAGCGACTTCTAAACGTCAAGATAGGTCTGTCTATATAACGGGCATTCAATTCAAAAATCAACAGAACAGGCGGATGAGTTTCAGACTGCAAAGCAGCGCCCCAACTAATGGATATCCACCAGTAGAATCCATGACTCACTATCCACCCCTTTTCCGCAGAAGAAACAATCCACTGCCCCCTCAAACTTTAAGTGTCTCTGATCATGTCCCCCCCCCCCCCCCCCTCCACTGCCTAACTATAACATAAACCGACTTGACCCAGTTACACCTAAATTAACCGGATTACTTTTATATACTGTTCAAACTCAGTAAACTTCAAAAGACTGTCTCATTCAGAAAAAATGTAGCATTGAATCTATTTGGATAGAAATTACTCTTAGATATTCTAAATCAATCTTGGTAGGGTTTCTATAGAGAAACCCAGCTGAAACCACCGACTGGTATGACAAGTTTAATTTAACGATGGATGCTGCAATTTTTGAGTCTAAAGAGATCATTCTTTTGGGTGATTTTAAACATAGATTTGACAAACCTGGAACAAAAAGGAGTCACATTTATGCTATGTATGGTTTAGAATAAATAATTGATCGATCGACACGTATTACTGAACATATTGAAACTCTAATTGATCATATTTGTGTTATTACAAAAGCAAGCATTGTCAAAATGTGTTTCTGTACAAACCGGATGCAGTGACCATTCATTCGTTTGTTTAACATGGAGGAAGAAAGGTGTTAAAAATTCCCAAGTTGGGACATAAGGAAATCTTTTATAGATGCCTTACACATTTTGACAGAAAATGCTTTCCTTTATGATTTACTTCACTCAGGTTTAGATTATATTTACCAGGTAAGAAACCCCGATGATGCTGTTA
Organism: Conus betulinus; assembly: GCA_016801955.1. Lineage (NCBI taxonomy): Eukaryota > Metazoa > Mollusca > Gastropoda > Neogastropoda > Conidae > Conus > Conus betulinus. The sequence continues at coordinate 3,469 of JADBJO010004800.1, read as the reverse complement.
ACTTCTGGATTGATACGTTTAATTCTGTGTATAATAGACATGCTCCTTTTGTAAGGAAAAGAGTGAAATATGTAATCAAACCACCTTGGTTGACTAAAGAAATCGACAATGAAAGAAATAAAAGAGACCCTCATCTCAGGTCAAAAGACAAAGACCAGTTCAGAAAACAAAAGAAATAAAGTAAATTCTCTGAAACGAATAGCGAAGAAAAATATTCACAGAATTCAAAAGTGACTTGGAAAGCTTTTAATCTTTTAACCAATAATAAATCGAACTCTTCTTCTCAAAATCCAATAGAAGAAATATCACCAGAAGATTTGAACTCTCATTTGCGAATGTTGCTAATGACATAACAAATGACAAAACTAATGATAACGAGTTACAAGAGTTACAACAATATTGTCGTTCAAAAAATGTCACTTCGGTTTTCACCATACCGTATATTTCAATAACTGAAGTTTTCAATTGGTTGCTGAAATTCAAACGATCAGGAACCAGAGACTTGGACGGAATCGATGGAAGGGTATTGAGAATCTCTTCAACAGCTATTGCCGATACACTCCCCCAGAGAGAGAGAGAGTGAGAGAGAGTGTATGTGTGCGTGCGTGCGTGCGTGCTTGCTTGCTTGCTTGCTTCTGTGCGTGCGTGTGTGTATAAGACAGAGAGAGAGAGAGAGAGAGAGAGAAAGTGTGTGTGTGTGGTGTGTGTGTGTGTGTGTGTGTGTGTGTGTGTGTGTGTGTGTGTGTGTGTGTGTACGTGTGTGTGTGTGTGTGTGTGTGTGTGTGTGTGTGTGTGTGTGTGTGTGTGTGTGTGTGTGTAGCGGTGCCTGTGAAAGTAGCCCTGTATGTTCATGTATATGTGTGCATGTGCGTGTATCCTTGTAGTTATTTGAATGAAAAGGCTATCACAAAATATCAGTCATAACTATTTGCAAGACAAAAATTAACTTTAGTTGTCCATATAATGTGTGTGGACCTAGTTTTGCGCGCGCGTGTGCCTGCGTGTGTACGTGGCGTGTGTGTGTGTGTGTGTGTGTGTGTGTGTGTGTGTGTGTGTGTGTGTGTGTGTGCGTGTGTGTGTGTGTAGCCATGCCTGTGAAAGTAGCCGTGTATGTTCATGTATGTGTGTGCATGTGCGTGTATCCTTGTAGTTATTTGAATGACATGGCGGATTAGATAATATCAGTCATAACTATTTGCAAGACAAAAATTAACTTTTAAATGTGAGCGCATTAATAGTTTTCTACATGCATGTGTGTGGATGCACACACACACGTGTGTATGTGTGTCTGCGCGCCCGCGCGCGTTTGTGTGTGTGTGTGTGTGTGTGTGTGTGTGTGTGTGTGTGTGTGTGTGTGTGTGTGTGTGTTTACGTGTTTTTGTTTGTTTGATTGTGTGTGGAAAAAAAAAAAGTAAACAACAGAAGACTTTGGAAAAGCGCGCAGACTGTGTGCTGTGGAAAAAAAAAGTATACAACAGAAGACTTTGTAAAAGCGCAAGACTGTGTGCCTTATAGAAAGAGACTGAACAAAGCCTCTACAGCAGCAGACTCTGCAATTAAAAAAAGACTACTGCTTACTGCAAGCGAGGCAATATTGTGCATTGCCAACTCGTAACTACAAGTGCGGCTACGTGATTTGTGTATTTGTGAGTGAGTGAGTGGCTTTTTTTTTTTTTTTTTTTTTTTTTTTTTTTTTTTTTTTTTCCCCACTTGTTTTCATTTTGAGTTGTTGGTTCTTTGATATTTGTGTCTTAAGTTTCATTTTCCTTTTTTCACCTCTTTCTGTATCCCCTTAAGTGTAATCTTGTTTTAAAAACTGCTTCCTTTGTGAGGAAGTGTATATTTTCATTTCAGAAACGTGTATCCATAAGTATACCATCTGGCCGAGGAGTTACGGACAGATACTGTAAAGATTTTTTTTTTTTTTTTTTTTTTTTTTTTTTTCTCATACCCTTCTGGTTTCCTAAAAGTTGTTACGGTGTATAAACCAGCCCCATTTTCGCTCTTTTATGTGATTTTATTCTGTTCCTTTATAATACACATCATAACGTCACCCAACGAGCAAAATCGCCGTCTCTTATTATCATCACATCAGTACACAACTAGAAATGAGCAAGAACCAGTCTGCATGGCCATGCAAAGAAGGACTCCGAATCTGTCACCTTAATATCCAACATGCAGTTAACAAGACATCAGATATATCAACACTGATTTGGAATCATGGAAAACCCTTTCATATTTTAGGACTCTCTGAATCCAGATTAGCTGCACGCATTAGCGACAATGATGTAACTATTCCAGGATATATAACACAATCCGGAAAGATCCTACACACAACCGAAAGAGACGGGTCTTCTTATCTACATCAGCGAAACCCTTACCTTCAAACGACTTCTACACCTAGAAAGTAAAGATGTAGAATGTGTCTGGATAGAAGTTAAGCTGAAAAGAAACCCTCCCATTTTGGTGGGATTCTGTTACAGGAACCATCTGAAAGGGTAAACTGGGTCGACAAATTTATACAATGATGGATGCAGTCTCGCTAGAATCCAAGGAAATCATTTTACTTGGAGACTTTAACATAGATCTTCTGAAAATGCAAAACCAATGGACACAAGCATCAAACCTATTTAATTGCATCAACTCATCGATTCTCCAACAAGAGTCACACCAAACTCGAAGACACTATCGACCATATTTATATTTCAGATAAAACTAACGTAGCAGAAGCCTGCGTCCCTGTTCTAAACTGTAGTGATCATTACCCAATTTGTATCACATGGTCCAAAAAAGGAGTAAAAATTCCCAAAACGGGACACAAGACAATAACCTACCGTTGCTTTACAAACTTTAACAACCAAGATTTTCTGCATGACTTGCTTAACTCAAATCTCTCTTCAGTTTTCAACATAACTCATCCAGATCTTGCTGTTGAATTGGATTAATTAAAACATTTACAGAAATATATGACAAACACGCCTCTAAAAAACGATTAGAGTACGACATGATCCTAAGCCGGCATGGTACACTAAAGAGTTACAGGAGGCAGGTTACCTTAGAGATATGCTTAAACAACATGGCTATGAAGAGGAATCTAAAAAACTGAGAAATGCAATAAATTCACAGAAGCGCAGAGAAAAAAAAAACGAAATATTATCGAGAAACTAATATCATCAAACCAGAACCCAAAATTGGTATGGAGAGCTATTAACGAACTTACAAACAATAAATCTTCTTCCAAATCAACTGTAATGATAAAAAACATCACGTCTGAACTTTATATTCCACCAGTAACAGTCTTTGAAGTTTATCACTACCTAACGCACCTAAAACAGTCAGGTGCCTGCGGGGTGGATGGCCTAGATGGCAAAATCCTCAAACTAGCAGCTCCAGCAATTACAGATACGTTAACATACATCTTCAATTTATGCATCGACAAAAATCATTTTCCCGATAGTTTCAAAAAAGC
>JADBJO010004799.1:155000-185281 GCA_016801955.1 Conus betulinus | reverse complement strand
TCATAATAGGGTACGAATAAAAGCTGGAAATATGTTTCATTAGATATCTGAAACATAGCTATCTGTAATGTGAATATATAGGAGACTGACACTATTAAGTAACAATGGGACACGAAAGAAAAATCCGAGAAGACGAGCACAGTAAATAACAAGAAGTTCAAAGCAAGACTACACATCATGAACAAAGACGAATGAGAAGAGCAGACAGACTGGAGATAGAGAGAGGAGAGACAAGAATAAACAGCGAAGAAAATAATACATTTGGACCCGAAATCAAATAAAAATAGCTATAAGATTTAATACAGAAAAATAAATAGGAAAACAAGGGTTGTAAATTCAAAGGTGTGGGGGATTGGGAAGGGGTAGAAAATGCAAAAATTACGGCGGGGGGGGGGTATGGTGGGAAGGGGGGATACTAGGGTCAGGTAAGGAAAGGGGGGGAGAAAAGGGTGCAAATGGTAGTGGTAACATGAGAAAACTGCGTACTGTGTGAGCGGGGATAGTCATAAGGGGCCAAAAACGCTGAGTTGCGTCATTCACGCTAACAAGTCGATAACATCCGATCATAAACATACTATATGCAGACAAAAACACACAACAACAAATAAAACAAGCGTTATGGAGAATGTAAATCAACAATGGCTGAGTGAAAAGGAATTATTGGGTTATGGTAACCAACACATGGGGTGAAATAATTTACATGACAGTGGAACATAGTCAAGTAGTCATTACAAATGTTTCCATGGCGAGGGTGTGGTTGAATTTTTAAAACATATCAGCATAAAGAAAACAGTTAGACAATAGTCTAACACACAAGGGGGAAGGTGCGTTGAGTTCACCTGGCTAAGAGAGGTGCCCAGGGCTTTCCAACAGTGGAGAGGACTGAATTCCACGAAAAGTGGAACAGAATGGATGACAGCAGCGGTAGAAACAGGTGAATACAAAATGTCGCAACCAGAAGGCTACGTCCGCAAGCGTATGGGAGACCTGTGAGGGTGCGCGGTTTACTATAGTAGTACGAGATATGGGCGGGTTATCTAGTGCATAGGGGTAGGGCAAAAAAAAAAATTGTGTGAACAGGTCCGCCCTTGTAAGAAGCGGGGGAAACTAAGCAAGTCAGCTTCGAAACATTTTCGGGCCCACCTACAGAAATTAGGCAGTGTAGTTACACACAATTCTTTGCTTCAGGACACACCCTATGAAAGACCGTTGAATAAATAAACAATTAACAATGCAAGAATAGTAATGATAACCACCCAAATTGTAAGACGTTCTGTCAAACCAGGCCATCCTAAAACAACAAAACAAAAGTAAATAAAAACAGCAGAAATAACAATCTAATGGCGTTTTCATGCATGTGGCGAGGTTTTGGTTAAAGAAATACAAATAATAAAAGTGTCAATACAAGCTATGATACAAGTCTAGATATGGCGAAAGGCTAGGTACAAGTGTAACAAACATAAGAGTCGAGGGGTGAATCCGCATGAAAAACAGGGCAGTGGGGGGCTGTGGATGGATATGGGTAGAGGGGGGTGGGGTGTGGTGTAAGGCGGGATACATGCACGGACCATTCGGTTTCCCCACATGAGAGGGGTTCTGGAACATCTCTCCGAATGCATCGACAAGCCGATAGAGCAAAGAAAATCATTGGTAACAACAAGACCAAGAAATAGGTTTCATTAAAGCATTTTAACCAAATACCAAAGTCGATCCATGTCACAACCCAAGTAGAGTGGAATAACTACGTGGTAAGTCACCGTAATCACAGCAGCGCGAACACACCCCGCACGAAACCCAGCACACACACTATAATAATTATGACTAAGGTACTGAATTACATACATTAAATATATATTTAATGTAGATATCTTCACACACAAAACTTGCTCCTTATGTCAATAGAGTGAAGACATATGAGAATATGGGGGGACAATAAATCATCATATCCTATCTGCAAGTGGCAGTCGCCTAATTAACTAGCCTAACTGACTAGCATGCGTGCTGGAGAGGGTGAGTAGGGAATAATAAATGCTTCTCAAATGAGTCTTCAGCAAGCTTATAGTCTCCAAGGAGGAGACAGTCTCCAATGGGAGGAAACTCACTAACATATAACTTAACTCCTGGTCAAACATACCGGTATTTCGAAAACTGAGTGTTACTCCTCAGTGAACCGCAGGAATTTGGTAACTAAACTCCTCTGTCTTTTTGGTTTGGGTTAAGAAGGAATTGCTATCCCAGAAAAAAGACTGGTGTGGCAATACCATAGTAATGTGTGTTGAAAAAAAAGTATTATCACAAAAAACAAAACCCACAACTAAAGGTTGCCAACCTAAGAAGCAAAAAAAAGAAATATCAGTGGAAAATAAGCAAAAGGGCGGAGCTACAAATTTAGCTAGTGAGACAAGATATGCCAAACAGAATAAACAATCAACAACACGAAATACAAACTCTCATTAATACACCACAAGTGCTGAGGGCCAGTTCCTGGAATAAAATCCGCAAGGGATAAAATATAAAATTTCACAAATACAATGAAAAGGAAATAAAGTAACCGAGCACCTTATTCACAGCAAATTACATGAGCAGCTTGGTGTTGCAAAGAGGACTGCAAGAAATATTCAATTATAACGTCAAAACTTTGTGCACTAATATTGGGGGTATTAGATTGAAAGACGAAATATACAGGGTAGAGATATAACCATTCCAATAAAAATCTATCAGTGGACAAGTATATAAAATAAAAGAATCTGAAAACACAAAATACTAATAGTATGGGCGTGACGAAGGAGTGGTGACGGTCTGGAAAGAAAATAAATAAATATGCTTCTCAAACGGTCGCCAGCCAAGCAGCGTTAAGCTAGGGGGTATCAAGCACGGCAGGTAGACAGTCTCCAAATGGGGAGGGAAACTAACTAACGTATAAAACGTCATAGGGTGCAGATACAAGGAAATATTATCAAACAAACCTGATTCTTATGTGCCTCAGATGATAAACCGCAGCGAGAAGTTGGTTGTACATAGCTAAACGTGGGGCTTCTGGCTGTTCGGTTTTAAGAAGAAATGTGCTATCGAGGGGAACAAGAAGAATGCCTACCAATGAAAAAAGAGCATGGTGAGTGCTAATACCGATAGTAGGTTGTTGAGTTTTCAAAAAAACCAACTAAGGTGCTGCCACCTAAGACCCAAGCAAAAAGGTTGTAAACAACACACATCCCCTCCCCCAGCACGAACGCGAACACCACCCCCACACCAAAAAAAGCCAAAACAGAGCACAATTCCAGCAACTTACAGAGCAGCTTGGTGTTGCAAAGACTGCAAGAAATATTCAATTATAAACCAAAACTTGCTCTTATGTCTTAGAGTGAAGAAGTAGGGGGAGATAAGCATTCATATCTGCAGTGGCAGTTAATTCTGCTAAACTAACAGTATGTGCTTGGGAGGGTGAGTTGGGGATAATAAATGCTTCTCAAAATGAGTCTTCAGCAAGCTTATAGTCTCCAAGCAGGAAACAGTCTCCAATGGGGAGGAAACTAACTAACATATACTCCTGGTCAGATGCCGTATTTCGAAACCTGATTGTTTCTCCTCAGTGACCGCGGAAAGGAAAAGTGGTAAGGGGTGGAAGGCAATGATTGGAAGATGGGGCATGATGAGGCAAAAGATCAGATTATATATATATATATTATATATTATATATAATATATTATGTATATATATAGTATGTGTGTGTGTGTGTGTGTGAGTGTGTTGTATATATATATATATAATATATATATATATTATATATTATATATATATATAAATCACAGCAAAGGAAGACCAAACAACAAGTTTGTACATTTTCCTCTTAGGTTTCGGCAAATCTTGCCTTCCTCAGAGAAACGTTATTCACTGATCAAAAACACAGATCACAAATACCCAACCACAGCTACGCGATAAACAGGAACATCACTCACTTGAAATTGAAAAAAAAAAAAAACAAAAAAAAGGGTGGGGGGGGGGGGGGGGTAGAGGGGGAAGACATACCAGTGTAGTGACACCTGACAATTATTATCCCGGTCCCAGACACAACACACCACACCACACACAACACACACACACACACACACACACAACACACACACACACACACACACACACACACACACACACCACACCCACAATCCCACATATAGGCCTGCATGCATATGCCCTTCTACATAAACTTTGCCGCGCGCGCGCGCGGGCGAAATGTTGTTGTATTTGTGTTTGCGTGTGTGTGTGTGTGTGTGTGTGGGGTGTGTGTGTGTGTTGATTTTGTTTCGTTTCCTCATTGATCATTTTCTATTTTTTGGTCAATCAACCATGAGCATATTAATTTCTCACACATTGTTTTACCTGGCTACAATGAGCATCAGGATCCAACAGTGCTTTATTAGTTGGATTAGTTTCACCAATCACTATCTGCATGACAATATCCCCCCCGACCGGCCAACCCAACAAAGAGAAGAAAAAAACCCAGGAAAAAAACAATCATACAGATAGAATGTTTGGCTGGATGTGGGCGAGAAAAGATATTGGGGCAACTCTCTCTCTCATCTACTACCTCCTATCTCACTCAAACGGTCGCGGCAGGAAAAAAAGGGAAAGGAATCTCAGTCTCGGTCTCTCTCTCTCATCTCGGTCAGCTCACAACAAAGTAACCCCTAATTGCCCACCCCACCCCTTCCCCAACGAAAACGATCCCGGTTACCCCCTTATCAAAGGGGGCCGATGGGTCCTTATTATTAGCCCATTACCGACAGCCAAGGGGCCCCACATCGCAGCTACCAACACATAACAACTAGGACGTGTCAGTCACAATCGACAACGGACGTATGGGTAAATGCGTCGTTTTAAAATATTCCGTTTATTTATTATTTCAGATTGTAAAATGTATTTTGCCCTTGTCCTTGTGATTTTTTTCTTTTACGCTCTTAGGTGTTTCCCTTTTTGAAGATGTTAGTATTATTCCTTATATTGTGTAATGTTTTAACCCACCACGAGCACCTATATATGAGTAACCATGATAACTACCGTCACTAATATATTGCACACTATTCTATATACAAAAACAAGCAACACAAACCCCATGTTTCACATACACCCTCCCTGGTGCCCACCCAAACTCCACGTCATATATTTCCTCTCCTGTTTTGTGATCCCCTCCTGGGTGGCGCCTCGTTTCCATCCGGCGGCCATTTGGGGGGTGGTGTGACGCCCGAGGCTAATGAGGAATATAGAATAGTGTTTCGTCTTCTTAGTAAATCGGCTTTTCGATCTGATCCTAAATGTTACTTCTTGTTACCTGAAAGAAGACCCAAGCAAAAGGTCGACAAATACATTGTGTCTTGTAAAAATGGGGCCGTACTTTTCTTTGTCTAATGTCCTTGGCGGTAACTAACCCCGTCTCGTTTCAGGACTTCATTTTCTCCGCCCTCAGTCACTCCGTTTGTGAAACGTCAAAAAATGTAGAATCAGCAATTTACCAGCAAGAGGGCAAAGCTGTTGGGCGCCTCTGTGAGAAAAAATAGTTCATACAGGTGTTTGCCAACTGGGTCCTAGTGCCTTATGGAAAAAACTCCTTCTATACAATCAAAAGCTCCCCAAATCGGATGGACCCTCCTGCCAATACAAAAGATATGATATCAAAAAATATGAACTCACACATATGAGCAATCGAAGTGAATGAAAATAGAGAACATTAAAACAACGTGTGGTAGACGTTAATGTGTAGTCAAAATCTAAGTTTGAATGCGAGATTAAACACGTGGCCCAAGAGATACAAGTAATGGGATGCAGGAAAATCACTTAATGCTAAAAGGTAAGTTTACTGAAATACTCCGCTCTGAAGGGACGCGGGTGTGTGGTGTGTGGTGGGTGTGCGTGTGTGTGTGTGTGTGTGTTAGTGGTGGTGTGCTAGTGTGTGTGGTGTGGTGTGTTGTTGCGTGCGTGTGTGTGTGTTGTGTGTGATGTGTGTGTGTGTGTGTGTGTGTGTGTGTGTGCGTGCGTGCGTGCGTGGTGCGGTGCAGCATGCATGCGTGCGTGCGTGCCTCTGTGTGTGTGTGTGTGTGTAGTGTGTCCAGTGACGAGCGCGCGCAGCGTGCGTGCCCGTGTTAAGTGTGTATGTGTGCGCAATGTGGGTGTGTGTGGCGTGCGTGTCTGTGTGTATGTATGTGTGTGTGCCTGCGTGCGTGTGTTGTGTGTGTGTTGTGTGTGGTGCTGTGTATGTGGTTGTGTGTGGGTGTGTGCGTGCGTGCGTGCGTGCGTGCGTGCGTGCGTGTGTGTGTGTGTGTGTGGGGTGTGGGTGGAAAAATGTGTGGTGCTGTGTGTGTGGTGTGTGTGATGTTGTGTTGTGGTGAATTGTGTGGTGTGTGTGGTGGCTGTGGGGTAGTTGTGGTTGGTGTGTGCGTGTGTGTGGTGTGTGTGTTGTGTGGTGGTGTGAATGTGGGTGGTGTGTGTGGGTGTGTGGTGTGTGTGTGTTGTGTGTGTTTTGTATGTCAGTACAACCATGAGTTAATCTGACATTAAATTGTTTTGCATTCAGTCACTCAGTCAGTCCAGTCAGTCAGTCATTCAGTGTGGTTGGTGTGTGTGTGTGTGTGTGTTTGTGTGTGTGTGTGTGTGTGTGTGTGTGTGTGTGTGTGTGTGCTGTGTGTGTTGTGTGTGAGTACAACCAATGAGTTAATCTGACATTAAATTGATTCAGACAGTCAAGTCTAGTCAGTCAGTCAGTCAGTGTGTATGATCAGGTGTGTGTGTGTGTGTGTGTGTTGTGTGGTGTGCTCGGTGTGGATGTGTGTGTGTGTGTGTGCGTGTGCGTGCGTGCGTGCGTGCCGTGCGTGAGTCCGTGATGTGTTACAATGTGTGTGTGATGTGTTATGTGTGTTGTGTGGTCGAAAACATGTGTGTGTGTGTGTGTGTTGTGTGTGACTGTGGGGATTGTGTTGTGTGTGATGTGTTTGTTTGTGTGTGGTGTGTGTGTATGTACGTGTGTGTAGTGTACGTGAGTGGTGTTTGTGTGTGTGGTGTGTGTGTGTGGTTGTGTGTGTGTGTGTGTGTGTCGTGTTGTGTGTGTGTGGTGTGATGTGTACGTTGTAATATGTGTGTGTGTACGCCAGCCAGCGCGCGGCTTAGTGTGCCTGTTGTGTGTGTGATTAGCATAGTGTTGATTTTACCTATGGGACAACGATCACCCATCCATCAGTCATTGATTATTCTCCAATTTTCTCCCTCCACTGGCATTTATCATACCAACGCTATCAACGTTCATGATTTCACTTATGACCAATAATCAACATCCCATAGCAATGTGTATCCCACTTATGACAATGATCATCATCCATCAGTCATCAACCCTTTTGCTTATTCCACCCCAAACCCGGCATTATTACACCAATGCCACCACATTATTATTCACGTTACGACAATGGTCATCATCCTATAGTAATGTAGGTCTCACTTATGACAATGATCATCCATCCTTCAGAAAGTCATTGATCATTTCCTTTATTCCCCCAAACTGGGCAGTATCATACTAAGGCAATACACTATTCCAATTCTTTTGAAATGACCGTCATTATCCTTCACTAACTGTGGAAACATACTCACACCATGACGATGATCATCATCCATCAATCATTGAAATGGGCACCTGGTCCTTCAATTTCCCCCGACCGGCATTATTTACACCAATGTACACCACCACATCGCACTCATATACCAATGATCATCATCCTACCTAGTACTGTTGATCTCAAATGATCAATAATAATCACCCTCAGTCATCAACTCCTTCCTCCCACCCTCCCCCATCCTCTTCCTCAACCGGCAATATCATACTAATAGCCACCATATTTGATAATGGCCATCATCCTACAGTCAGGTTCACCTTTGATCTCACTCAAGACAATTGATCATCACCCACCAGTCATTAAGGTTTTTCCTTGTTCCCCCAGCCTGCCACTATTGTACCAATGCACACTACAATTATTCCACTGACATGACAATGATCTTCATCCTATAGTCTGCTGAAAAGCTCAAATGATTACCATTCCTCGGTCACTGAGAATACTGTCATCCAGTTAACACCACCTTCATACTGCAATATACACGGCCATGAGGAAGCTGACAATCTGGCAGAGGAAGGAGACACAGCAGCCCCAACTGGAAGAGGGAGTCTCCTCGAAGAAATCAAAAGTATTATCAAGGAGAAGGAAAACAAAAAATCAAACAACAAAAACAAAACAAAAAAAAGAAGATGGCTTGACAGCAGCACCCAGACTTCAACAAGAGGGATGCATGCTACCGGATGCCCAGATTAGACCAAGTGAACTTGAACTTTGTGAGACTGAGGACAGAGATTGCACTCCAGACTGAAACATCACATGTCCATTATATTCCACACTGGCGAGTTTTCAAATTATCCATGCAGTACAGCCGCCCAATGACAGTGGGACATTTCCAGCAAAACTTAGACCAGAAACCTAGCCTGCAACACACCGAGGGAGGGGAAAGCCTTATGGACCATTTCGAGCGCCTCCGCCCATACAGCAAACCTTCGCCAATACCTCCAGGGTTCCTGCCTGAATGTGAATGAAGAAGAAGACCACCTATAGTACTGCTGATCTCAAATGATCATCACCCATCAGGCATTGATTGATTTTTTTTGTGTGTCTGTCTGAATTTATTTTTTATATTTTCAATTATATATTATATATATATATATGTCTATATTATATATAGATATTATATATATATAGATATATATATACGGGGATATATATATATATTATACGCCCCTCCCTCAACCGGGATCATTATACTAATACCACCACATCATCTCACCTATGGCAATAAACAGCATCCCACAGTACCTTTAATCTCAGTTATGACAATGATCATCATCCTTCAGTCATTGACCATTTCCTTTATACAGGCATTATTGTATCGAGGCCACTACATTATCCAGTTACAACAATGATTCCCATCCTACAGCACTGTTGTTATCAAATGATCATCACCCACCAGGTTTTTTCAATGTGTGTGTGTGTGTGTGTGTGTGTGTGTGTGTGTGTGTGTGTGTGTGTGTGTGTGTGTGTGTGTGTGTGTGTGTGTGTGTGTGCGTGTGTGTGTGCGCGCGCGCGCGCGCACGTGTGTGTGAAAACTTCCCACAATTAGTCTCATTATGATCATAATTCATCCACAATACCGTTTAAAAATTGTTTTTCTCTTGCTTGTGCTTTTTTTTTATACGCATAATAATACCCCGTTTTCTCATTGATCATTTCTATCTCTTCTCAATCAACACGATCATATTAATGCCAACACATTATTCCACCTGCTACAACGAACGCCATAGCATTGTTTACTTTTGGAACAACACCATTTGCATTAACTTCTCCCCCCACCCCCCCACCCACACACATACGTATGTGTGGCTGGAGATATATGAGATCTCCCTCTCTCTCTCTCTCACTCCCCTTTCCCATTGCCCTCTTCCCCCAATTCCCCCCTCCCCCCCCCCCCCCCCCCATCCAACGATACCTTATCATCCATTGATCATTTGCATTCCCTTCCAGTCATGGTAAGCATCACCCACACCCCCACATGCAACTACCCACACATAAGTACTATCATCACCATCATCACCACCCATTAAGTCTTTTTTTTTTTATTTGTTCATCGATTTTTTTCATTGATTTTTTAACTTTATTTTTTTCCATTTTTTATTTTTTTTTTTTTCCATTTTTTCCATTTTTTTATTGTTTATTTTTTTTCCTTTTTATTTTTTTCCTTTTTTTTTTTTTTTTTTTTTACCCCCCCATTAAGTACGATTATCATTCCCCCATAATCACTACCGGCAGTAATATATCATACTGTTCTACAAAACAAGCTGCGCACCCCACTGTCTCTCACACACCCTCCCTCCCCTCACCTTGCCCCCCACTCCCTTCTCACTATTTCCTCTCCGATGATCCCCTCCTGGGTGGCCTCGTTTTCCGTCCGGCGGCCATTTTGGTCGTGTGCCGAATGAGAAGATAAGTGGTTTTTTCGTTCTTCGTTTTCGCTGTCGTAAATGTTATTTTGTTTTTTTGCCTTAACAAGACCCAAGCGGTCGGAATGCATTGTGTCTTGTCCTGTACTTTGTTTGTCTATATCATCGGTGGTAACCCCCCCCCCCCCCCCCCCCCCCCCCCCCCCCCTTTCTAAATTTTACATTTTTGAAGCCACAATGAAACTCAACGAACACTCTTAAGTGAAGGATTCATTCTCATGCCTCTCCTCTCATAAACGCAAGTCTGTCTTTTTTACAGTCAATTTCCATTTTTGACCAGGACCGTTTGCGTCACTTCCCAAATGAAGATATACATACTACTTAACATAAAAGTGACTTTTCGACAGACAAGTCTTCTTGAAACGTCACATGCAAGCAGCCAATAAAAATGCAAAAATGCAAATAAAAATGCAAAACAAATAAAATAGGGTTCTATGTCGAAAAATCATGCACTTCATGCAACAAGCGCCAAATTTGGCAGAGATGGCAGTTTTTATGTCCTGAACAAAACCTAATTGAGAGCCACCATGAAAAATTTGTATACACGTGTTTTGGGGGGGCATTTTTCAAAATGGCCGACACAAAAATTGGAATATATTTTGCATAATTGTTAATTTAATGCTACAAACACCGAATCTGGCTGAGAAGGACAATTCCATGCTTTGTACATAACCAGATACAGGTCTATGTAAAAAAGGGAAAATTTGTGTATTTGAGGAATTTCCAAGATGGCCGCCAGCAAAAAAAAAGCGAGTCGTATGCTGTACATTCATTCATTTTCACCCCATAACACCAAATAAGTTAAAATAAATAAATAAATAAAAATCATAATAAATAAATATAAGTAAATAAAGAATATGAAAATATAAATGAATAATTAAATAAATGAACAATTTTAATGAGTGGTGATGGTGATGATAGTAGTTATGTGTGGGTAGTTGTATGTGGGGGTGTGGGTAATGATAGTAATGATTGGAAGAGAATGGAAATGAACAATGGGTGGTAAGATATCGTTAGGAGGGGGGAAAAGGGGGGGGACAGAATATGGATGGGGGGGGGGGGGGGGTACACGCGAGGAACGGGGAGATGGAGAGAGAGAGAAAGAGTTCATATCTCTCCTCTCACACAAACGTATATGTGGGGTGGGGTGGGGTGGATGGGGGTGAGAAATTCATGCAAATAGTGTGTGTTGGGGAAAAGAAAGGGTGGGGTGGGGAGGGGGAAGAAAGGGGAGTGTATTATGGGTGAATTATGGTCAAAAGAGACTTATTGTGGGGAGTTTTCACACACATACACACACACCCTCTCTCTCTCTCTCTCTCTCTCTCTCTCTCTCACACACACACACACACACACACACACATATATATATATATATATATATATATATATATATATATATATATATATATATATATATATATATTTCTTTCTTTTCTTTTGTTTGTTTGTTTGTTTTTTTCTTTGTTTTTTAAATGATGATGATCATTGTCATAAGTGGGATAAACAATGCTATAGGATATTGATCATTGTCATGAGTGAAATTACATGAGAGCATTGATATGATAATGCTAATTGAGCAGAAAAAAATTGGAAATGTCAGTGACTGATGAATAGTGACCATTGTCATAGGTGAAATCAACACTCACACACACACACACACACACACACACACACACACACACACACACACACACACACACACACACACACACACACACACACACACGCATGTACAAACACTCATCAACACACACACACACACACACACACACACACACACACACACACACACACACACACACACACACACACACACACAGAGGGGGTTTTAAATGAATGTATACATAATGATAATAAAACTTATTGGGTGACAGGGGGTTTTAAATGAATGTATACATAATGATAATAAAACTTATTGGGTGATGGCCATTTGATAATAACAGTGCTACAGGATGATAATCTCTCTTGTTACTAATTTTTTTAATGGCAAACTTGATGGGTGATTGTCATTTGATAACAACAGTGCTACAGGACGATAATCATTGTTGTTATGGTCGCAGTAGTATAATGACGCTGGTTGAGGGGGAGGGGGGAGGGGGGATCAATGACTGATGATGATCATTAGAGATCAACAGTACTATAGGATAGTCTTCTTCCTTGTTCACTTAGGTAGGAACCCAGGAGGTATTGGCGAAGGCTGCTGTATGGCGAAGGCCCTCCAGTGGTCAGTAGGGCTTTCCCTTCATCAGTGTGTTGGCAGGCTAGGTCGTTGGGCTGTACTGCATGGATGATTTGAAGACTTGCCATTGTGGAATATAGTGGACATGTGATGTCTCAGTCTGGAGTGCCTGTCCTCAGTCTCACAAAGGTCTGATCTGGGCATCCGGTAGTGTCCATCCCTCTTGTTGAAGTAGGGTGCTGCTCAAGCCATCTGCCTTTTTGATTTTTGGTTCTCCTTAATAATACTTTTTGAATTTTTCAAAGGAGACTTCCTGTTCCAGTTGGGGCTGCTGTTTTCCTTCCTTTGCCAAATGGTCAGCTTCCTCATTGCTATATATATTGCACTATGAAGTGCAGGTTCAGGAAGAGGGTGGATGGGGGGGAGGTGGGGGGGGGGGGGGGACTGATGGCTGATGATCATGGATCATTCAAGATCAACAGTACTGTGTAGGATGATGATCATTGTTATATAAGTTGGTTGTGGCATTGGTGTAATAATGCAGGTTGGGGGAATGAAGGAGTTTTACAAACAATGATTTATGGATGATGATTATTGTCCTGGTGTGAGTGTGGTTCACAGTAGTGTGGGATGACGGTCATTTACAAACGTGGAATAGTGCATTGGCCTTAGTATGTTAATGCCAGTTGGGGGGAATAGAGGAAATGATCTATGACTGATGGATGATGATCATTATCATAAGTGAGATCTACAGTACTACAGGGTGATGATCATTGTCATAAGTGAGATAATGTGGTGGCATTGGTGTGATGGGGGTGGAAAAAGGAAAATGACTGATGATTTATGGATTAGTTTGAATCATTCCAGCTCTTTTCCTTTCCCACCACCTCTCCTCCATCCCTTTCTCTCTATACCCCCTCCCCCCAATTTCCCCATCCCACCCTTATTCCTGTGCACACCCCATGTACATATATAGCATATCTATAACATCACACGTACAGCATAATATATATATATATATATATACATATACATATATATACATATATATATATATATATATATATATATATATATATATATATATCCCAAACTCCATCTCCACCATCCAGGTATGCATACTCATACACACATACACATGTGAACAATCTATATGCTCACTTCCAAGAATAAGACTCCTCATCTACCACTTTCTCACTTTCTTTTTTTACACACTCTCAAGTGCCCCCTTCCAAACATAAGAGTTATCTACCACTCGCGCTCTTTTTCTCTGTGCCCCCTTCCAAACATAAGACTCATCTACCACTCTCTCTTTTTCTCTCTCTCTGCTCTCTGTTTGTCTTTTCCCTCTATCTGCCTCTCTTTTTCCTCCAGGTGAAATGACACTGAATTTTCCTTTTTCGCATTACACACACACACACACGCACGTGTTCGCGCAGCACACACACACACACACACACACACACACACACACACACACACACACACACATACACACACACACACACACACACGCGCGCGCGCGCGCGCGCGCGTGCGCGCGCGCGCGTGAGCGCGTACGCAGGCATGCATGCAATCACGCAGGCGCGCTCACACACACACTCACACACAAATCCTCAAAGACATTTATATGCATCACGAACTTCTCCAAAGTGTAGGGAAAACACTATTCACACACACACACACACACACACACACACACACACACACACACACACACACACACACACACAATAGGCAACTTATTTAAAGAGTAAGGAAAAGGATGGAATTAGTACGCTTCAGAAAACAAATAAAATGATAGAATGACATTTCAAGACTACCTGAAGAGCTGTAAATCCATAATTAACCTCTAAAGACGAAGTTTTCACTGGCAAATTACGGACTCGCGATCGGAAGCGGCCCATTTTGATTTTCCCGCTGCGGGTTTACAAAGTCATGAAAAATTAAGGAAACAAAATAAGGCCAGCAAATTTTTGGATAAACATATGTATTTTCATACACGATATATCACTGTCCAATGTGTTGTCATTAGAAAATAATTTTAGCTTACATTCGTTTTTCTTGATAATATTCACTGCGGGCACCTCGCGCTAGAAAATCGTCTGCAATTTTGGCTCATCTTTTTTTTTTTATGTTTTCAAAATAAAAAACGTTTTTGAAGTGGCTTCAAATCTGAAATCAATTATAACATTGTAAAGAACAATATACCAAAGTATTGTGCTTGTTGCACGAAGTGCACAGTTCTGGTTAATTCTGCAACGTAGAACCCCCGCTAAAGCAAGCAAACAAACAAACAAGCAGGTAGGCCAACAAACAAATAAAAACAAACAAACCCCATACTCGGACGGCTGTCATTGCAAAAAAGTTACGATTTGGGGTGTGTGTGTGTGTGTGTGTGTGTGTGTGTGTGTGTGTGTGTGTGTGTGTGTGTGTGTGTGTGTGTGTGTGTGTGTGTGTGTGTGTGTGTGTGTGTGTGTGTGTGCGCGTGTGTGTGTGTGTGCGCGCGCGCGCGCGCGCGTGCGTGTGTGTGTGTGTGTGTGTGTGTGTGTGTGTGTGTGTGTGTGAAAGTTTCTTATTTTGGACGACTGATGAGGGTCTATCTGCCAACAATTTACAATTTTTCTGTCACGTTTTGCAGTGTGTGCGTGCGTGCGTGCATGCAACAAGCGTGTGTGTGTGTGTGTGTGTGTGTGTGTGTGTGTGTGTGTGTGTGTGTGTGTGTGTGTGTGTGTGTGTGTGTGTGTGTGTGTGTGTGCGCGTGTGTGTGTGTGTATGTGTGTGTGTGTTTCTGTTCCATTCCGTTTTTGTTTTTTGGGCTGGATTTAGTTGCATTTTCACTGTTTTTTCAATACCATCACATTCTTTTGTGTGTCTTTGTTTGGTTTGTTTCAATAAAGCTACACTCCGTTTTGTGTGTTTATTCGTATTTTGTCTAATTTTCGGTAACATGGCATTCCGTTCGGCCATTAGCATTCCATTCGGGTTTGTGTATTTTGTATTCTGCATGTTTTTTAGTAACTTTGCGTTTTGTTTTTCTTGTTTATGAGCATATTGTCTTGTTTTTAGTAACATGGTGTTCTGTTTTGTGTAATTACTTACATAAATTAGCTTGTTTTCAGTGACGTTACATTCTATTTTTGGGTGCTTCTTTGCGTTTTTGGATAGTTTTCATTACGCTGCGTTTTTTTTTTTTTTCTTTCTGTGTTTGTAGTAATGGAAACAGAGAGCTATCTTGCGAATTGTCTTGATATGTGCATCAGCTGTGAATGTCTTCTTCTATACGTTTTGTTATCTAAAATGAAAAATACTGTCTGTGTTCCTCTATTACAATGTATATGTATGTAGGTCTTTTTCAAAACTTCATCACATTTAGTTGTTTTTCAAGTGCATGCTAATAACCGTGCAGGTTTTGTAAAACAGTTTCAGTTTTCTTTTTTTTTTTTTTTAGAAACTGTGCTGGCCTGTGGAATGACCTATATCTGTCTGTTGAAGACTGGCAATGATTATCACATCTTTGTTGCTGAGAAACGGAAATCAAACTGTCGGATTCAAATGAGCGTTTTTCAAATGAAAAAGCGTCAGGCAAGTCCTCCAACTTGTTGTTTATGTGATGCTTGTGGTTCGCTGTGGAATGTCCCTTGATCCGGCTGCCCTTTCGCAGAATAAAGAATGACATCCTCCACCGTGATGCCTCCCGCCGACCCAACCCCACGAATTCCATGTTCCACGAAATGTTTTTCTGTGTGTCACACGCACACACACACACACACACACACACACACACACACACACACACACACACACGCGCGCGCGCGCGCACGCACGCACGCACGCACACACACACACACACACACACACACACACACACACACACACACACACACACACACGCGCGCGCGCGCGCGCGCGCGCGCGTGCACGCACGCACTCACGCACACACGCCCTCGTGATCTGGACGAAATTTTTACTGTCACCTCTGCTTTTGCATATCGTGTATCGGTTTGTGAACCCCTCCGTCTTTTAGAGCGGTGTCCAGTGTCTTTAACATATGATTTCCTTAATCCAGTAACTTGTATCTCTCGAGCCATGTGTGTTATCGTTTCCAACTTTAGATTTTGACATACACTAACGTCTACCACGTTGCTTAATGTTCTCTATTTTCGTTCACTGATTGCTCACATGTGATATTCATGTTGTTTTTTTTTAGTAACTTTGCGTTTTGTCTTGTTGTTTATGCGCATCTTGTCTTGTTTTCAAATAACATAGTACTCTGTTTTGTGTTAGTTCTTACATAAATGAGCTTGTTTTCAGTGACGTTGCATTTAATTTTGAGTGCTTCTTAGTGTTTTTTTTTGGATTGTTTTCATGATGCTGCGTTTTGCTTCTGTGTGTTTGTAATAATGGAAACAGAGATCTATCTTATGAGTTGTCTTGATATGTGCATCAGCTGTGAATGTCTTCTTCCATACGTTTTGTTATCTAAAATGAAAAATACTGTGATCCCTTATTATAATGTTTGCGTATGTAGGTCTTTTTCAAAATTTCCATCACATTCAGTTGCTTTTCAAGTGCCCTGCTAACAACCATGCAATTTTTGTAAACAGTCAATTCAGTTTTCATTTGTTTAGAAACCATGCTGGTCACGGAATGACCTCTGTCTGTGGAAGACTGGAAACGATTTTCACATCTTTGTTGCTGAGAAACAGAAATCAAACTGTCGATTTTAAGCGTTTCGCAAATGAACAAGCGTCCGCCCTCCATCTTATTCTTTATGTGACCCTTGTGGTTTACTGTGGATTGGGCCGGAGGCTTAGCCATGGGTTTACTTCGTCCTTCTAACCGCTCTACTGGGGATTGGCCCTTGATCCGGCTCCCCTTCGTAAAATAAGAATTACATGCTTCACCGTGATCCTCCGCCCACCCAACCTCGAATCCCATGCTCCACGAAATGTTTTTTCTGTGTCACACACACGCACACACCACACCACACACACACACACACACACACACACACACACACACACACACACACACATGCTTCCGACATCCCCCCTCTGCGGACTGTACCTCCCAACCCCTTCACATAGTTTCACACACACACACACACACACACACACACACACACACACACACACACACACACACGCTCGCTCGCTCGCTCTCTCTCTCTCTCAGACCCCCCTCCCTCCCCACAAACACACGAGAGAAAGATCGATAGATAGCGAGACAGACAGGCAGACAGATGGACAACACACACACACACACACACACACACACACACACACACACACACACACACAGAGAGAGAGAGAGAGAGAGAGAGAGAGAGGAGAGAGAGAGAGAGAGAGAGAGAGAGAGAGAGAGTCGTTCAGTCGCAGTTCCAATACGATCAGTGCACATGCATCAGTCAGGTCGTCCAGCGGTCACCCGTTAGAGAAGACACGGGATTGCTGCTCAATACAAATTACTTTGATCATGATCAGCGGCGCTTCTGTGAGGTCACTGTGAGACCGTCTCTCCTTTTCTCCTGCCCCCCCCCCCCCCCCACACATATATATACTTGAACAAAACAAGGAAAAGAACAACAAGTTCCGTTCATAGCCCAAATTTTCGGCACCAGGCCTTCCCCCGGGGAGTTTATTGCGACGAATGATCAAAACATCTCTCACACATGTTCACTCTGTTCATCTGAAATTTCATTGGCGTTCTGCACGTGTAACATTTCAACCATTGAAAAAGTGATCAGGTCTCGCTCACTGATGGCGCTGACCCCATTTGACGTCGCATCTAATTTATTCATGGTGCAGGCCCACGTAGAAATCATATCTAGTCTTCTCATGGTGCAGATCGTGTTCAAGTCTTGTCCAGTTTTCACACGGTGCAGACTAGTTAAAATTCACATTGAATGTATTCAAGCTGAGGACTACATACAAGTCACACCTAGTTTACTCTTGGCGTAGACTACAACACAGGTCACATCTAGTTTACTCAGGGTGCAGACGACATTAACGTCACACCTCGTTTACTCACAATGTCGACCTCATAAACGTCACACATCTGGTTTACATGTGGTGAAGACTGTGCGAAAGTTCGATCCGATATACTCACGATGCAGACGACATATATGTCCCATCTACATTACTCGTAGTGCAGATATAGGAGTCATATCTAGGTTACTCCTGGTACAGGCTACACGAGGGTCACATCTAGTTTACTCATGGGGGCCGGAATAGCTCAGCTGGTAGAGCGCCGGACTCGTGATCCTGGGGTTGCGGGTTCGAATTTCGGTACAGGGGGATTTTTCCCTCGGAGTTAACATTGGTTCTGACTCATTCCTCATACAGTCGTTCGAATGAGACTATAAACCGAGGTTCCGTGTGTGAACGCACGCACATCTTGCACACACGTAAAAATCCTGTCACCAACTTTCGGAAGAGTTTGGCCGTTGGTATGGATGACATGTTACACATAGCATGCACCTTCCCCGAAGATGGAGTATGGCTACCTTAATGGCGGGATAAATAAAAAACGGTCATACACACAAAACTCCACTGCCTGTCTATACAGGCAGTGTCCGCAAGAGTATCAGCCTGCATACGCAGGAAGAAAAGAAATAAGAAGTTTCCTTATGATGCACACGACATAAAGGTCACTCGCAGTTTTACTAATCGGGCAGACTACACATAGCTCACTTTGAGTTTACTCTTGTGCAGACTACATGAACGCCAATCGTAGTTAATTCGTGTTGTAGGCTACATAGAGATCATGCCTAGTTTGGTCATTGCGCAGGTTACATAAAGGTCGCATAGGTCTTCAAGGTTACAAAATGGACACATAGGTCATCAAGGTTAGAAAAAGGTCACATAGGTCATCAAGGCTGCATAAATGTCACATCTAGTTTATTCATATTGTAAACTACATTAAAGTCACACCTAGATCACTTTTGGTGCAGACTGCATAAAGGTCACCTCTAGTTTACTTATGGTGCAGGCGTTTTGCATGAGGGTCAGTCCTAGTCTACTAATGGTTCACATGTCACAAATTTTACAGAAAGTTTACCAATGGCTCAGACTGCATCTAGGTCACTCGTGGTTTACTGATGGTGCAGACTACGTAACAATTACACCTTGTTTATTAATCGGTCTCATTGTATAAACGTCACGGCCAGTATATTAAGGCAATGTGAGGCAGTGAAATCTAATTTTCAGATGAGTCCTAAAAGAAAACATACCAACAAATAAACCTTATTTTTTTTACCGTTGCCGTGGAAACCAAGATAAACATTCGCAATATTGGATTTTTAGGGAATAATTTTACTCAGGTATTATCCATCACAGATCCATGATTTTTGGCACAAATGTACACAATGGGTATCGTAACATTCTGATAGAGCGAGTGTTTTTATTTTGTGCAATATATATTTTTGATGATTTTTAAGAAAATATTGCCTCAAATTACCAGCGGTATTAAGTAATCTACCCCATGAAAACAAAAACTAAAACCGATTTTAAACGGATCATTCTATAAAAATGTCCATAAGACACCAATGCCCAAATGTGCCGAATTTCATTAGATTTGAATGGACAGTTTCTGAGAAATTTTAATCCTTGTACAGCATGCACAGCCAAAACGGAACATCAGAAACACGCAGACAAAAGGAGCACAAACATAGTGACACACACATAGTTTACTTACAGACTTGGCTACAAGTTTCGGATCCCCCAGCCAGATCCCTAGCACAGCACCACACAGTCAGATCTGCCGTGCAGCATAGGCAGGCCCCCCTTCCAGCGTCATCAGCTCCTCCTGTCTCTTCGGTCGGGCAGCTCGAACAGTGTCCCGCCGCTTGGCCTCGTTTCTCTGGAACTTGACGCCGTTCCTCCCTCTCTTCTGCTGGCCGCTTGCTCCTAGTCTCTTCATGTGAGCTCCTCTGTGAAAGCCAAAGAAGCTGGCAGTGTCCTGAGCAGCACTGATGGCGGTGTAGACAGCAAACATCACCCGCCGGCATAAGGCAAACTTGTCCTTGTGCACCGAGACCAGATGAGGCTGTGCAAGCACTCATTGTGGAATTTGGAGTCTTACCAGCAACACATCTTTTTTGGAGCGGAGTGTCTGTCAGCCTCTCATAGATAGGTTCCGGGTGCTGGTGCAGCTTTTTGTAGTTGAGAGGGGTGTGGATGAGCTTCTCGTGAGGACCGGGAACCTGACGTTGAGCCCACAGCAGCCTGATAAAAGCACCACGAATCGACACCCACAGGGCACAGTTCATGGCCGGGCTTGCTTTCAGTAGAGCAACAATGTTGAATAGAAGCCTTGATAGCCTTTGTCATTTCTTCATCACTGCTACTTTTGCGAATGGCACTGTTGTAATAGATAGTCCGCTTCCATGTGGCAATCTGGGTTAGATTACCACGGCTACGACTTCCAAGGGTGACACCTTCTTCTGACAATCCGCCACTAGTTTTCGCGAAGCTGACCCAAGCCGCTTGCTGACGTGATTGATGCACTCTTCCTTCTCTATCTCCACCTCATCAACATAAGGCTTGATGGCTGTCAGCTCGTTGCAGGTCTTGGCATCAACATACGGCTTGATGGCTGTCACCTCATTGTAGGTCTTGGCATCCCCATCTGACGGCAGGACAGTGTATCGCAGTTTGTAGCGTTCCACTGAGTGCCGCCAGATCACACGAGCTGCCTCCACCTCCATCATGCCAGAGAATCCTGCACACATAAAGTTTGATACAATATGACTGTACCGATATGCCTGTTATCATGTGTGTGTGTGTGTGTGTGTGTGTGTGTGCGTGTGTGTGTGTGTGTGTGTGTGTGTGTGTGCGTGTGTGTGTGTGTGTATGTGTGTGTGTTTGAGTGAGTGTTCAGCTAGTTCAACATTGCTTTTCAGTTATCTATTTGATTTTCTGTTCATAATTTTTTTTTCAAGCATACTTTCAATACAACTACAACTGAGACACTTGAAATAATGCACAAGAAAAAAAAAACGACAAAAAATACAGCTTACCTGTAAAATCATTGTCACATGTTTTCAAGATGTTGAACAACCCATGCAGGATACTCCCATTAGGTTCTTCGCATACAGTGTCTTCCCCATGGATTCACACACCTGACAGTAGGTGCACATGGCATGAGCATCAAGGCACAGCCCTGTCAGAAGATCCACCACACAACCTACTCCAATATGAGAACTGTGTCCTCTGGTTAGCCAAGTGCCATGGAAACTAACACCGATGTCAGGCACATCATCAGGGCCAGGGGGGGGGGGGGTGCCAGTATAATGCGCATGGACTTGCCTCACATACTCTGCTGTATGTGTCTTTCAAAGTCCTCTAATTTTCTTGTGGAGTTTGTCTGATTTCTTGTGAAACGTTTTGTGGTACAGTCCTTGGAGATCCAAGCTTCCACAAAATGTGTTGAAACGTGTTGCTCCCAAACCACACACTAATATAGAATACACGGCTTGCCCATTGATAGTGTAATCTTTCATCTCTCCGCCACCACTTTCTGCTAAAAACAAATCTAGCTTATTCACAAGTATAACAGTACACATATCAATGTACAGCTAACCCACATGGTTTCTTCTTATCAGTCCTGAAACACAACGTTTCATTTTTTTGCACTGGGAGCAACTCAGTTGTTTTACAAAATCGTTAACGCTACTGATGTCTACAATCCCTCTCTTCGACGATGCGCTCTCCTCGACACAGTCGCCAAAGGCTGGTGTAGAGGCATTTTCCAGGTTTTGGACAGTTTCATATGACTGATGTTTGAACTGTGTGCGGGTTTTACCTCCTAACACACAATCCTGAACACGTGTTGATGTTGATGGCTTTGACGAACACGAAACACTGCTTGTTGAAGGCACTGACACCGGGTCATACTCAGGGCCAATTCTCATTGATCTTCCCCCTTTTTTGCGAAACTTTGCACTGCTTTTGCATACACGAGGTGGTTTTTTTCGCTTCGACTTGCTTTTCTTAGCCGACTGAGTCGTAGTTTTTTTTCACGCGAGCCATTTATTGAATTCTTCGATTGAACACGATGTAAACAATCGCCATTTGCAAAGACGCGGGTGTCACGTGACCGAATCAACGAATCAGGCGGCTCGTTCCAGGGCATTCTCCATGTAAGTAGAATGTGGTCATATGCTAATGATCTAAAACGACTTCTAGCCGGAATGGAGTGGCATTTTGTGGTAAAGACTCGGCCGTATGGTGTAGGGGAGTCAATCTAGTCGTTTGATGTGCAACACGCCGAGGTTCGGGAAGAAGAATGCCTGTCGCTAGGGTCGGAAAATCGGCATTTTCACAAATTGTATAACACACACCAACGCAAACACAAACGGGTTAGGTTTTCAAAAGCACTTTCATTTCAAAATCACATCATTTCATTGCAATTCAAGTATGGAATATGAAAATAGGCATGTTGTGGTTGGTAAAAATGTAAACTCTAAAAATAGCCGAAATGACCCCAGTTGGACATATTTCACTGCCACACATTGCCTATCAATGCTGCAGACTACAACAAATATTACACATAGCTCACTCTTATGCAGGCTGTTGCATACATAAAGTTACACCCAGGTTACTGATTGTGCAGACTGCATTCCGGTTACAGCTAGTTTACTATTTTATAGACTACATGGTCTACTGATGGTGACGACTACACGAACGTTACACTTCATTTGTTAATGGTTCAGACTGCATGACCATCTCTACTTCACTAATGGTCTAGACCGCTTAATTGTCCACCTAGTCCACCAATGGTGCAGTCTACACAAAACCTATACCTGCCTTACTCTTGTGCAGGCTACACATTGGTTAGATTCAGTCTCCATTTTGTGCATAGCACGTAAAAGTTACTTTGTTCGCTCATGTGCATGTTACATCAAAATTCACTCTTTGTTTACTCATGGTTCAGACTATGGTTAATGTCAAAATAACTCTTCGTGTGACAAGCAAAAGGACATGATAAAAAAAAAAAACCAACAACATAACTGTTGACCTAGTAGTGACGCAATGGAAGATACAAATCGTGCACACGTAGACAAAAGGCACTGGAAACAAAACACCCTCCCTCTTCCTCCTCCTTGAACATTGCGCAAATGCTCTCACCCGACATGTTAATTGTACATGATTTATGCTCACCGCGTCACTTCACATTTCTTTGGATACACATCTCTCTCTCTCTCTCTCTCTCTCTCTCTCTCTCTCTCTCTCTCTCTCTCTCTCTTGTCTGTGTCTGTCTGTCTGTCTGTCTGTCTGTCTGTCTGTCTGTCTGTCTCTCTCTCTCTCTCTCTCCTCTCTCTCTCTCTCTCTCTCTCACTCTCTCTGCTTTTACACAAAGGTTAAATGTGGTTTACTCTTTGACAGACTACAAAAGGGTCACACCTACTTTACTCTTGTACAGACTACATGAAGGTCACACATATTTACACATTTTTGCAGGTCACACAAAGCTACACACAGTTTACTCATACACAGGCTACTTACAGGTCACAGTTAGTTTACTCTTGTATAGACATACGATGTCAAGTCAAGTCAAGTCAAGTCAAATTTTATTTTCAGATGGAACATTGAATAAGCAGAGAAACTGCTTTTTTACATCAAGCCATCATAACAAAACAAAGAAACTTGAATGATAAAATAATGAAAACGAAGAAATACAAAGAGTGAAAAATCAGCGGAAAAGGGCGAGGGAGGTGGTGGGGGTGAAATCTAAGATGGATGAGAGGGGAAGAGGAAATAGGTGGAGGGGAGGTGGTAAGATGGAGGCGTGGGGGTGGAGGGAGAGGGAGTACAAAAAAGAATCCAAGCCTTTTATAGTATCATATCAAGGAAGTAACGAGAGAGAGAGAGAGAGGAGAGAGAGAGAGAGAGGAGAGGAGAGGATAGAGAGAGAGAGAGAGAGGAGAGAGAGAGAGAGAGAGAGAGAGCGAGCTAAGTTATGCACAATATCAATACATTGTCTACAAGGCATACACACGCATAAACAGACATGTACATTGGCATAAAATATATACAAGGATACATCATGTAAAATCACTGAATAATTGACTATGTCTATAAGTGTTAGTTGTAAATGAATCTCTTATCTTTTTAGGTGCATATCCGTTTGTAACATTATGCATGCATACTGCCTTATTGAACAAAAGTCTGTTGTAGAAAGTTAACAATATTAAGTTGTTTATAGTCTTCTGTGTTAGGGTGCTTGATTTTAGTAACACTAATTTTAATGCTCTTTTTATACATTCGATGAATAATTTTCAAGTTGGTTTCACTGCAGTTATCCCATAGGGTTGATGCATAATCAATGATTGATAGAACATGAGCACAGAAAAAGAGCTTTCGAGAATGGGTGTCCAGGAAGTTCTTAATCTTGGCTAATTGAAGTAAGTTTTTTGAGAGACTTTTTCCCATTGACGTTATATGGTCGGTCCATGTTAAATCTTTATCTATTATTACTCCTAATATTTATGTGAGTCGACTTCTTCTATTTTAGGTCAGATATAAACAATGGTGGAAATTTTGACTTCATCTTTTGTCTTTTTGTCGGGCACATACAAACATGCACTTGGTTTTGCTTGCATTTAAGGACATATGGTTCAAACTGAGTCCATTCGATAAGTTTTTTAACATCATTTTGGAGTTTACTAGCTAATCTTAATGGATCTGAATCACTGGAATGAAGAGATGTATCATCGGCAAACATTTCGCATTTACTTTCAAGAAAAACAAGGTAAATCATTGACATAGACAGTAAACAGTAGAGGGCCCAATACAGAGCCTTGTGGTACTCCATATTTGATAGACATTAAGTTTGACGTTTTATTATTGACTGTTACTGACTGTTTCCTATTACATAGAAATGAGGACATGAGATTTATGAATTCTGGAGTTAATTTGTAGAGTTCCAGTTTACGCAACAGGAGAGAACGATTTATTACATCAAAAGCTTTTCAAAGTCTATAAAAAGAATGCCAGTAAATTTATTTCATTTATACTACATAAGAGGCTATCAATAAGCTGTACAAGGGTTTGTATGCAGGAATGATTTTTACGGAAACCAGATTGATCGTCGTGGAGTAAATTGTTTTTAGTAAGGTAAGAATATAGTAAATTTTGCAAGTGTTTTTCAATAGGTTTAGATAAAGCAGATAAAATAGAAATTGGTCTATAGTTTGATGGAATTGACTTATCGCCAGATTTATAAAGTGGAATTACTTTGGCTTCCTTAAATTTCAAGGAAAGGTTTGTTTCTCTATGCATAAATTGTACAAATATGTTAGTGTATCAGTAATTATTGGGACACGAAATCTTTAGTATTTTTGCATCTAAACCATCTAAATCGCGTGTACTTGTTGTGTTTTAAAGATGAAATACTTTTACTAACGTCCATAACAGTCATTGGTGGAGGGTAAAGGAAAAGTTTAATTTCTTTTAAATCAAGGTAGTGTTTTAAATGCTCAAGGTCATTTTCATTGGATCTATCGTGTGATATAATTTTTTCTTTGATACTAGCAAAATGGTTGTTTAATTGATCTGCAGTTACATCTGTGATAATTTCCTGATTTCTTGAGACTTGTTTATTATTCAACATGTTAATGGCTTTCCAAATCTGTCGTGAATCCTTTGTAGAAATTAACATCTTTTGAAAGTCATTACGCTTAGATTTACGTTTCATTGAATTTACCTTATTTCTTTGTTTACGGAATTCTTTATTTGTTCCGGCATTGTTTAAACTGATTTCTTACGTTAATTTCAATATCTATTTCTTTTGTTATCCACGGTGGTTTTGTTTCTTGTCTGACTCTTTTTTGATGAATGGAGCATGTTTGTTATACACAGAAATAAATGTGTTAATCCAAAATTCAGTTGCATCATCAGCAGGATTTCTATTTGGTATATATATTCCAATTGTGCTGTGGCAAGTCTGAAAGGAAATCTTCTTCCTTAAGTTTCTAAAGCTCCTATAATATATTATCTTGTGCCCTACTTTTGGAAATTTTTATACGGTTTTTGAAACCACGTCAGACAAAACGGGGTTATGATCGCTACATCCACATGGCGGAGAGCATACTTCAATGATGGAACTGTTTTGTGTTTGTATAAATGCGATCTATTAAGGTACTTGACTGTTCAGTTATAAGGGTGGGTATGGTCAATAAGTTGTTTCAAGACCGTGTAAGGTGTAGTTTTGATGCCACTTGGGTTTAGGTTTCATTAAATCTATATTAAAAGTCTCCCAAAATAATAGTTTCAAGGCTTAGCATTGTTACTTCATCCATGAGAACATGAAATTTATCTTGCCAGTCCAAAGTTTTCAGATGGATTTCTGTATAAAAAATCTATAATAAGTGGTTTATTGTTTTTCATACTGATTTCAATCCATACAGATTCAATCCCATAGTTTTCAAGGTCCTGCTGTTTAGTTTTTTACAGTTTTAATGAAGATGCTACGTACAAAAGTAGGCCTTGTACTTTTAGGTTTGCAAACGGATCAAGTCTAATTATTTTATATCCCGGTATGCTCATATCAGCATTTGCTATTTCTGAGGACAAACGGGATTTCCGCAAAACAAAATAAGTGAAAGTTGTTACCATTGTTATGGAGAATAGTTGCAACATCGTCTTTCTTATTTCTTGAGTTGTTGATATTCAAATAGCCTATTCGGAGTCCCCTGTTTAGTAGGCATGTGTCCAAAGTTAACGACATGTTGCAGTATGTGCAGTGTGTGGTGTGTGTGTGTGTGTGGTGTGTGTGTGTGTGTGTGTGTGTGTGTAGTTGTGTGTGTGCGTGCGTGCGTGCGTGCGTGCGTGCGTGCGGTGTGTGCCCTTGTGTGTGTGTGTGTGTGTGGGTGTGTGTGGTGTGTGTGTTGTGTGTGTGTGGTGTGTGGCCCGCGCGCGCGCGCGCTGTGTCGAGAAGAGTGTGCGCCGAATGCGTGTATTTGTGTACGTGCGCGCGCGCGCGGGCGGTGGTGTGTGTGCGTGGGGCCTGCACGCGCGCGCGCGTTGTGGTTGTGTGCGCGTTGCCCCCGTATGTATATGACAGAGAGAGAGAGAGAGAGAGAGATGACGATGGAGATGAGAGAGCATTTTTTTTTTTTTTTTGGACAGAGAGAGAGGAGAGAGAGGAGAGAGAGAGGAGAGAGGAGAGAGAGAGAGAGATTCACTGAATCCACTTGATGAGCAAGTTTTTAAAAACGATTTAGAAAGAAACCGGCTATCTTTAAATTTGATCTTACATGGATGCGCTTGATGACAGTTTCGTACTAATCTAAGATGTCATGTGTGCGTGGACTAATCTGTATACTAGTGCTGTGCCACAAGCGTCGACCTTGGAGACCACACGTGCCTTGTATTTGCGATCTGTCTATGTTTGCACGGGTGAGGATGTCAGCTTGCAGCGTTTAATTCACGTGCAAGACCTACATACGTGCTGCAAATGTACACCTTGTTTGGTTCAGTATATGGTGTGTGTGTGTGTGTGTGTGTGTGGTGTGTGGTGTGTGTGTGTGTGTGTGTGTGTGTGTGTGTGTTGTGCACGCGCGCGCGCGCGCGTCATAGTTTCTCCGCGCGCGCAAGTGTGCATGTAATCTATGCACGTGGACGGGATTTAAGAGGTGCTCGTGTGTATGTGTGTGTGTGTGGTGTGTGTGTGTGTGTGTGTGTGTGGTGTGTGTGTGTGTGTGTGTGTGTGTGTGTGGTGTCTGTGTGTGTGTGTGGTGTGTGTGCATATAATCTATACACGTTGGCGGAGCTTGAGTGTGTGCTTGTGTTTGTTTGTGGTGAGCGTGTGTGTGTGGAGAGGGGGGGGAGGGGGGGGGGGGGGGGGGGGGGGGGGGGAGGGGGGAGAGGCGCCAAGTGCGCGCGTGTGTATGAGAGTGTGCGTGCACACGTGCATTTGTGTGCATGCGTGCGCACCGCGTGCGTGCGTGTGTGTGTGTGTGGTGTGTGTGTGTGTGGTGTGTGTGTGGTGTGTGTGTGGGTTGTGTGTGTGTGTGTGTGTGTGTGTGCCCGCGCGCGCGCGTGCGTGTGTATGTATATGACAGAGAGATTGAGAGAGACAGACAGACAGACAGACAGACAGACAGACCGACCGACAGACAGATTCACCGAAATACACAAGCCATTTTGTGCAGGAAAGAATAAAATTCATTTTTCTTTCTTTCTTTTCTTTTTTTTTTTTTTTTTGAACAGGCGTCCTCCTCAACGACGAAAGGGTGCAAAGAAGAATAAGGAAGTGGAGGGTGGAGGGGGAGTAGGACGGGGAGAGTTTTTTGGAGGAGAAGAAGACGGGGAGGAGAAGGCGGGGAGGGAGGGAGGCGCGCGCACGCGAAGGGCAAAAGGACGAGCAGTACACAGAATGAGGAAGGATAGATTGTTGAAAGCGGTTCGCTCTTCAAGATGGCGCAGGCGTTGTCGTTTCCCGTTACGGGCTGTTCGTCCATTTTCTTCGTGGTATTCAATTCAGTCAGCACCTAGAACCGCCTTCCCCTGCAAAAATACCAATAACAACAGATATTTATTGGAAAAAAAAAAAACAAAAAAAAACCCTGAATGAAGAGCAAGAACAGCTAAAATCATGACGGGCAAGACTAAAGAATGAAAAACGGGAGAAAGGGAAGGCGGGAAGAAGAGAATGTCAATAAAAAAGTCGTAGTAGGAGCATGAGCGGCCAAAGAAAGCGTAAAGATAAGTCATGTTGTGTGTAGCTTAGCCGACCACGGAGGCCGTATCAGGCTGTGCGGGACAGCAAGCGGAACTAGGCAGAAATGGAACCCGTGTCCCACAACCGAAAGGCCGATCAAAAACAAAAGCTTGTTGCTACCACACCGAGCGGCAGAAGCAGCAATAACATTGGCGATAGTAGCAGAAGACTCGTAATGGACATTATTGTTGCTGTCGTTCCTGTTACAGCTATTCTCCCAAAAGAAAAACTGGGGGGAAACTAAACGGAGTAAAAAAACATAGAGAAAAAACAAGCTGCAAATATAGACCCATGATATAATGACCAAGACAATAATACCAGCACACTATGTCGTTCCTTTATTTGCAAAGAATGGTATCCAAAGATCTGGTTTCCGTTCATAGCAATAAAAGTTGTTTTGATATTGCGAATGCTCCTAAAGAAATACTATTCGTTTTAAAAAAAAAGCTGCACCCTATAAGTGTGGCATATATAGTATGGAAATTATTGCAAAAGTATGAGTGGCTCAGCATATGATCAATGACATCTCAATGCAGCAGATGAGACGAGACGAGAAGGGTTGGATGTGGAGGGTGGGGATGGATAAAGGGATACGTATGTGCACCTCTGTAGATCCTGTCACGATTATTATCGTTCTTGTTGGCTAAAATTTTGATGAAGCATTCAACACAACACCGAAATGACATGCTGGGCTGGCAAAACCTACCTTCGTTTTCACTTCGTATGACGGCAAAATGTTTTTACATTGTCATTATATGTCCGATATCATTCTTTTAGCAACAGGTCAAAGTAGTTGACGATCGACGCGTCGCGATTGTTGTTTGTTTTTAACGAACGATTCGCTATAGTTCTACGACCTTTTGTTCATATAACATCAAAGTCATATTTTTTTCCGGAAATCGCCCTCTGTTATAACTACTCTGTCGATTGTCAGACTACGGGGGGGTCCGAGAGTGCATGGATGAAGAGGAGGGATGGGGGTGGGCTAAAAATGGTTCCATACAGCTACTGGAGACCGAATTATCTGAAATCAACACGACGCATAGTGAAATGACGATTCACGAGTTGCAAGTCTTTCAGGACGCTGAATTACGAGCAAAGCACTAGGCGCAAGACGTTCTAACATCAAAATGTCCAAAAAACCCATTCAGACGCTATGTTGTAATAAGTAAAAGCACTGTGACAGAGAAGACACTCGCTGAATTTGCGCTTCAAACGAATTGTAACAAAACTTCAAAATGACACAATGAACTGTCAGTTCTGGAGGGCCCCAGAATCAGGAGGTAACTCGGTTCA
>JADBJO010004799.1:135000-147500 GCA_016801955.1 Conus betulinus | reverse complement strand
CCTTCTATGGTCCAGGCAGAAAACCGCTGAGAGGGCAGTTTTTCAGCCCAGTCCCGAGAGGGGGGTGCCCCGTACCCAACCCACAAAAGCATGGAATCACAGGCCACGGTAATCGTAGTCAGGCAACGCTACATCGCCAATCGCCCCACATCTCCCGGAGTCCTTCCTCTGCCGACACGGGATAGACCCGTTGTCACCCGTTTGGCTGGAAGGTTCGCTGCGCCGCCTGACACTGACCTCTCACATCAGTGTCCCTCAAAGGAAAAGCTGCCACCTCTCGGTGTATGCTGCCATGGCACCTCGCAGGGAAGTGACCCCTTTCTTTTGAACTTCTGTGTATGTGCTCGTCTATCGCCCTTTGCTGGCAAACACCAACAGTTTACTGCGTTACTCCACAGCCACTGCCCGGTCAGCCCCGCCACAGCCCCGCACACGGCAATCCACAGGGAGCAGGCAATGTCAAGTCGTCAAGAGGCAACCCACCGGAGGAGACACTGCACTACTGCCGAGTCATTTCGGCGGTGTTCAGTGGCGCCTGTTCTGATCTAACATACGCAGGACACCACCTTCTAAGCCCCCTACTGACGACAATAATGCTTAGTCGCGGAGCCGGCGTGAGTGAGCTCTCCCTCTGGAGGGCGCCACCACGTCCGTCCAACGACAGCTCCCATGGACTCGCCGATACCAGGTGACCCCGACGGAACCAAACCAAGGCCACAGACGTGGAGAGGACATCGAAAATGAGGTCACAATGAGAGCAGGGCATGAAGGGCACAGAACTTGAGACTTTTTATGCTGATCGATGAGAATGAGGATGATGAGATGATGCTATGGATTTCCATTTCGGTCTGAGACTGCATGACAGGGCTGTACTCACGCTTCCTTTCATAATATATCCCAGCGTCAACCAGGCCCGAGAGATACAGACACCTGCAGTGTTGGTCAGGAAATTTGAACAACACTGTCAGAAACGCATCCATTGAGTGGATGAAACTCGACTGTGTGGTCCCAGTCTTCCCAACTGAGCCCGTAGCAAACTCAATTCTGGCTAGGAGCCGGTCGGGGCAGAAAAAATCCCACATGACTCTGATGGGAATCGAACCCGCGGCCTCCCAGCCGGGAGTCCGCGACGCTAACCACTTCGCCCGGCGGCTGGTCTCCTCCCACACAGAGAAAACATCCCTAATTGACCAGATTAAGTTCACTTCTTACACCCATGTCTGTCTGTGCCTCTGTCTGTCTGTCTGTCTGTCTGTCTGTCTGTCTGTCTCTCTCTCTCTCTCAAACTTCGTTCGTTCGTTTGTTCCCTGTCTATTCCTGTTTTCGTCCCTCGCCCCCAGCGTCTTGCCCCCACCCCCTTCGTCCAGCCCTTCCTCCCTCACCACACAGAAAAAAAAAAATATCCCCTATAGTTAATGAGATTCAGCTCACTTCTTACCCTCTCTCTCTCTCTCTCTCTCTCTCTCTCTCTCTCTCTCTCAAAACAGACAAAGATCATTCGTTCGTTCTTTACCTCACTCTCTCGTGCTCTCTGTCTCTGAACCGCCTCAACTTCTCCAGTCTGTTTCACGTATTGTCAGGATCATAATGGCCGCGATCTGAGGAGAACTGTTGGGTGCATTTTCTGTCTGTTCTTTGCAGCGTCCAGAGAAACCTATTTGCCAACAGTTCACTTGTCCGTTTTGTACATTACATTAATGAAGCCTTTTCTCGCGCCTTGTCTTTGTGTGTTTGTTTGCGTTTTGCCTTCTATTGATTCGTTTATTTTCAAATACATGTTTGAATATATGTGTAACTTTGTTGTCATCATGTATTGTCACGATCGTTTCATCCCTCTGAAAAAAATTTGGTCTCGTTTTTCTCTGTCCACATATTTACCTCCACTTTACTCACTCACTCCCCACACCTGCACCCACCCGTACCCGCACAACACCGCCCCCCCCCCCACACACACACACACACACAATCCACCTTTCCCACGCGCACCCACATTCGCTCTCTCCTCACCATGCACACTTCCCCCCCACCCCCACCCCCCCACCCCCCCTCCGCACACGCAACACAACCCTCCTTTCAGCCCACCTCCCTCCTCATCCCTACCTGTTTTATCACTTTGGTCTCACAGATTTTTTTTTCGTTTGAACGAATGTAGGCTAAACACCCCTGTTTTACAGCCCTATATTTCATCTGCCGTCGGCAAGCTCGTTAAGTTGTTGCCGGTCAACTTGATCAGCGACTGGAGAAGGGGGTAACGGATTGAGAGAGGGGCGGATGGGTGAAGAATCACTTGTGTAAAATAGTTTATTACCCTGACACTCTTCAAAATCCGCCTAAAGGGCAACCGCAAACATCCGTTTAAGAGACGAAGACACATGATACGACAGCACACGTGAATTTTTTTTGTAGGTCAGTATGAGATATAACCCGAAAAAAGTCCACTGTATCTGGTATCGTGGGGAGAAAAAAAAAAACTTGTTGCTGACTGGTGCAGGAAGTCAGGTGACCTGGATGAATGGTTGTGCATCACGTCACTGATGTCAGTAGCGTGCTGGACGATTGTTACAGTACAAATTTTGTCGTCCGGCACAAATTGTCGACGGCGAAAAT
Organism: Conus betulinus; assembly: GCA_016801955.1. Taxonomy (NCBI): domain Eukaryota; kingdom Metazoa; phylum Mollusca; class Gastropoda; order Neogastropoda; family Conidae; genus Conus; species Conus betulinus. The sequence continues at coordinate 144,893 of JADBJO010004799.1, read as the reverse complement.
TGTCACCGGGTGCAAATTGTCGCCGGCCGACTTTGTGTCTAGTGTAACGGCACAAAGTGTTGTCCCCGCTCACATTGTTGCTGCGACAGTTTCTGTGCATGTGATTGCACACATTTTTCGCCCTGGTGCATATTGTGGCTGCGACATATTTTGTGCTGGTGTTTTGTTTTTGTTTGTGATGATGATGATGATACAAAGAAAGCTTTCGACAATGGTTATTGTCTATAACTGGTGTATTTACTAACCAACTTAATAACGCGTTGCTTGAAGGCTCATTTGGTTATGTCGTAGATGTACATTTCATCTGGCAATACATGACAGGCGGAGGGGACAGAACTCATTCAGTACAGCGCAGTGTTTCCGTTTTCTTTCACTGGAGCTCACCACATGATCTTTTCTCTTCTCTCTTAACTCCGTGGGGAGCCACTAGGGCACCACACTGAAGAACAGTTCCATGGGGAGCCACTGGGGCACCACACTGAAGAACAGTTCCATGGGGAGCCACTAGGGCACCACACTGAAGAACAGTTCCATGGGGAGCCATTGGGGCACCACACTGAAGAACAGTTCCATGGGGAGCCACTAGGGCACCACACTGAAGAACAGTTCCATGGGGAGCCATTGGGGCACCACACTGAAGAACAGTTCCATGGGGAGCCACTGGGGCACCACACTGATGAACAGTTCCATGGGGAGCCACTGGGGCACCACACTGAAGAACAGTTCCATGGGGAGCCACTGGGGCACCACACTGAAGAACAGTTCCATGGGGAGCCATTGGGGCACCACACTGAAGAACGGTTCACCAGGTTCTTAGGGTTCTGTCGCTTACGTGTCAAGACCTAGATCGCTGCGAATCTTGTCACTGTCCACTCTGCAATGCCGTCAGCCCAATCGCTCTTTTGTCTGTCTTTCCCTCCATCTCCCTCAATCAGCAACAGCAACGTAGTGTTCCTTTCCCCGACTGACTTTAGCAGCTCTTCGTTTTCGTTTGTGTGTGCTGTCTGATGGTCTGACGCACTTGTGGATTGGTGATGTGATCAGTGTATGTGATGTTGAGTAGTTTGCAGTAGCGTCTCATTTCCATGGTCGGCTTCTTCTTTCCGGGATCCACCGTGAGGGTCCATGTCTCGCATGCCTGCAGGAAGATGGAATCCGCCAGGGCATACAGGAGCCTCATCTTGTGTTTTGTGCAGATGGTCTTGTCCTTTCATACAGCTTTTAACCGCGGCAGTGCTGTGGTTGCTTTTGCTACCCTTCAGGGGATTTGGGTTGGGATCCCTCACTGCTAATGAGGGATCTCAGGTAAATGAATTGTTGAATTGTTGGAAAGATTCTAGCTTCTGGTGATGTTGTGGCTGGCCATCAGCTCAGCCTTCTCCGCGTTACTTCCATGCCATAACTTGTTATGTTTCATTTAGTTCTTCAACAAATGTTTCATTCAGCTCTTCAACAATCTTGGTGAGCTCTTCTTCACTGCCTGCCAGGTAATCATTATCATCTGCAAATCGAACATTTACGATGGTTTTTTTTTCCCCGATGCTGACCTTGCTGACATGATCTTTAATTGCATTGGTCATATTGCTCCAGGTATATGGTATATGAGAGAGACAGGAGGTAGCCCTGGCGAACTATAACCGATGCATGGATCATGGATCATTCTCCAGTAGCAACCTGGACGCTTTGGAGAACAATAGCTGGATGGTGCTTGTCGCTGATGTTAAGCTTCTGCCCAATGTTAAACAACTTAACTCTGGCATGTAGTACCTCATGCTTGAAAAGGTGGAACGACTTCTTGAAGTCTATGTAGACATTGCGGAACTCCCTCTGGTGCTGGAGGTGTCCTTCGCAAGGGATACCTGGACTAACTGTCCGTTCGACGGTACTCCTATCTTCGCAGATTCCAGCATCTTCGTCCACAAAGGCAGTGTCTGTTTGCGGTTGCGACCATTCAGATTGATGTTGAGCAATACTATGCTGGCATGGCTGATCATAATGCGGTGCTTCTGGCAATGTCACAGAATGACGCTCTTTGGAACTGTAACAGTTGGCGAGGAGTCCATGGCGAAGGCAATTCCCTGTGTGCCAGATTGTGACGCAGCTGGCAGTCAGCACATCAATTGTCTCCGAAACGTTTCAAGATTTCTGCAGGGATGTCGTTGATGCCTGCAGCCCTCCCACAGTTCAGCGATTTCACTGCAACCACGACTTCTTCAAGGATCACTGGAAAGTCATTCTTCTGTGATGAATCTTGTGCTGCCGGCACATTTGGTTCTTCTGTGATCTGTTGTAGAGTTCAGATCGATCTTCAGTCCACCTTGTAGTCATGTCTTCTTCCTTTGTGCGGTAGTTACCATCATGTGTCCTGGCTTACGCTGACCCGTCTTTCTGCTTTCCTTTGGTGGGTTCTTTCACAATACTAAAAGCATTCTTTTGTGTTAGTGTTGTCTGTTTTTTTTTCCGTGTCCTCACACTGTCGTTCGATCCAGCTTTCCTTTGTGTTCTTCATGTCTTCACTGATTGGTGTTCTCATTTATAGCCCTGTATCGCATCCCCCCCCCCTCCGTCTTAGTCTTGTTGGGTGGTTTTGAAGCCCTTCTATCACATATCTCCAAGAAGTTACTAGAGATCTATGGTTTTGATTTTAGTCTGCTACTGCTAGGACCTCTGGTGATGTTTGAGTCATTTCGTTATTAAAATTGCTGGTTGGGGCTTCAACGTCTTCTTCTAACAGGAGTCGTAATGTGAATTTTCCTCCTATCGACGCTGAGGTGATGACTTTCTAAGGGTCATCCGACTTTAGAAGCTAGGCTACTGACCAAACAAAACCAAAGTCGAGCTTCCAACATTCAGGACAAAGACGGCGACTGTACCATACAGGAAGACATTCTTTAAAAGGTGGGCCTAAGATTGCTATGAATTCTACGACAAACAAATCACAGCAGATTCAAACATACTGTAAAAGAACAGATTTATCAAACGAGGAAGACTCTCCAATGCTCCGTGCAGAGGTCACAGCTGTAGTGAAATGGCTGAAATACAGGAATGCTGCAGACATCGACGACATCCCCGGAGAACCATTGAAACGTAGAGCAGAGTCTGTAATTAATATATTACCTGGCATCTGCAACAAACTCTGGCACTCGGGGGAGTAGTCCGTGCCGTGGACAGAATCACTGACCGCCCCCCCCTTCCCAAGAAACGAAATTTTCCACATTACCCGAGCCATTGCATTATCAGTGAAATCAATCCTACCGGCAATATTCATTGATTTAGGTTGTTTATAGTCCAGCTGACTACAATGGATCTTGTCATCAAAGTAATCCCCCGCAAACTAACACTCACTGGATGGTGCAAAGATCTACTGACAAACAGTTGTGAAAAGCAGCTACGTTGGTATGCCCATTAAAAACACCTAGTGCCCTTGCTAAAATGGGAACTGTTGAAAGAGGGAGATGGAAGAGGGGGAAAAAAAACCTATGGGTAGTAACATTGCGAAACGTCGCAGAGATCCAAGTGTTCTTCAGAGATGCCCCAGTGATTCCCCATTGAGTTCAGAGAGAAGAAGACGACGAAGAAAGAAATTCTTGGGGAGTAAATGTTTTGTGTTGTACACCTGATACAGGGGGTCCTTCTGACTCATGAAGCGTACCACGCGCCGTGGTGACTTCTGAAGATACCAAATGAGTATTCCGCTCACGCAACCCTTCGTATCAATTTGAATTTGAATACTTATCATGCAAACTCCAATTTGCATCTCTGCGTCGATTTATTCTCAAAACCCCGCGAAGCAGGACGATCGTTGCTCAATTTCTAAAAAAAAAAAAAAAAAAAAAAAAAAAAAGTCTGATTTGTTACAGAATGTGACAAATGTCGCACCGATGTTCAAATTTCTATCAAAGCCAAGCATAAAAGAAGCCATGAATCAGACCCGTGTGTGTAAATAAGTTTTCATGCTACACATTTAGCAGTCTTTACGACAGATGTTAAAGATACGGACATTTTACTTGTTAGCAGATTGTTCCACCCACAAGCAGGTGTCCCGAGCCGAGTATAAAGCTGACATCGATCTTCACGTGTTCTTGAGGAATTAGCGCAGCTCGTTCTTCACATGTTTCTTGGGCCTGATTGAGTGATTTGTGCGAGAAATGTTTCCAACTTATGCCAAATTTGACCAAAGTCTCGTACGACATACCGAGATTGAGTCATTAAAACTTTCTTAGATCGTCAGCTAGGAGTTGAAAATCTGACCGAGAGGCTAGGGTTTCAGTCTTCACCCAAACACAGAAAACAAACGGGATCATATCTATATGTGGCAATGTCTGCATCTGTCACTGTATCTGTATGTCGCCATATCTGTATGTCTTGGCCTGTTCATATCCAACCCTAACTCCAACCGAACCCTGACCCTAACCAAACCCTAACATTTTTGTTTATTACATAAACACGTGTGAAATGCAGACACGGCGACATATTGAACCCTCTTTGTGATCAAAGGTTACATGAGGACACGGTGACCTAGAGGCAAGGTGACCAGACTTATAGACACGATGATGTAGAAAGCCGATCTCTTAGGAACTCGGACACTTGCTTGCGAGAGGAAGATGAATTTCTCAGCACAAGTTTCTATTGAGATCCCCCTCCCCCAGCACACACACACACACACACACACACACACACACACACACACACACACATGAAATCCCACACCGCAGCACAGTCACGTTTCTGTTTAAAAGTTTCAGGCTGGGAATTCGAGCGCTGGTCTCATTCTGGTCGAACACACTATATACTGAGTTGAGCTTCACAGACAAAGAAGCTGTAGGAAATGTTTTTTTCTTAATTTCCGATACAAAATATCATTCTTACAGTGGTGACGAATCTTTCAGTTCATTCAGCTTACTTGGGTATTGATTTGTGGTCGAATTCTACGTTTATTTGAACATTAACTAATGAATACAGATCGAACAGTAATGATTTAATTCATTGTGAAGTTGTTCAAAACAAAACAAAACATAAAACCTTTTTTTTCCAGTTCATTCACGTTATTCTCAATGGTTTGGCGGGACTTGATAATTCTTTGAAAGACAAAGGGGAAAATTCGACACTGGCAATAACTGATAGCAAACACCCAAACACTCACTCAACCAGACCACCCAAGGATTTACAAAGACAATAACAGTTTATTAATTATAAATCGACAATACTCATTCATTCCATATGGGGAGAGAGGCCTAACCAAAGAAGACTGAAGACAGAGGAGAGACCAAGTAAGAATAGAATGGTAAAGAAGAGGGGAAAGAACCTATCAGTTCTAAGTTACCTATGGAACAAAATAACCCAAAAGCCCAAGAAAAAGCAAAACCTCCTTCCCCCCGGGGACTCCCACTACCCCAAAACTAATTAAAGAATTTCATAATGAAAGAAGAACGATAGAGGAGAGACAGACTAAATAAGATTCAAGACAGGTCAAAAAAACCTTCACACCACCAAAGCAATCACAACCATTTCCACTCAGTCACTCCAAAACAGCCAGACTTCATTTCCTCGTCAACCATGCCAGCCTGCATGCATGTAATTCACTCCTATTTCAGTCCCACGTCCACGGCAAACAACACAAGCACGAATACACTTAGACATCACCCAAGTCTGAGTTCCTGCGACGCACGGTCAGCTCTAAAAATGTCCCACATCCAGGGCCACACGGATCAGCCAGAACAGTAGCGTTGAAGAAGTCCCGGTCCCACGTCGTCAGTTCTAGAAGATGGGAGGGGTGGACGTGACAGACCTCCAGGGGTGTCCAGAGGTGGATCCGGCCTTCTGAGACAAACAGGGTCAACGCCCTGCAGCGACGATCAATACGTGTACAGGGCAAATTATCAGGGTGTGTCTGGGTGTGCATGCGCGCATGCGTGTGTACCATGAACGGGGACTCTATTTGATCAAGTCTACCCACTGTTTTCTAAATGATACTGGAAAACAACTATCAAACAACTCATCCCTTTTTCACAATGGGATGAAAGTACTGAAATTATTCTTAAAAAACAAATACAAATATGACACAAAGACAGAGGGCTAACAAAAACAGATAAACACACGACGGGACGAGTCCAAAGCGTGGGCGTCGGGATAGGAGACCCTTATTTTCCGACTTAATCTTAGTCACACAGGCACTCCAATTAGCGTGATGCGTTCGTCCCGAGTGTTTGTCAATCAAAGACAGCTAACTATAAGAGAAGGAAAGAATAGACAATATAGACATATGAATAAAGGAACCCAGTCTTAGAACCTTAAACTAACCAAAAACAGACAATTTCTCCCCAAAGACAAATTAAGACCCCTTCTGACTGGATTCCTGGCTACGTAGGAGTGCAAAAACTTGACTTGGTCACCAAGGTTTGTACCTTTCCAAAGGTGCCCAGGAAACCTAATAAAACGGGAGAATTTTGTATCTAAGGAAAACGTTACCAGTAAAGGTAACAACACACAAGAACTATAAGAGAATGTTCTAAACATGAATTAAACTTGTAAAAAAAAAAAAAAAAAAAAAAAAAAAAAAAAAAACAAAAAAAAAAAAACTTGCCTAAATAACTGAGTACGAAACTCACCAAAACGGCGGGTGAAAGGGGGAGATGAAGAGGTAGATATGCTGGTCAGCTCCTGGCCAGCGAAGAACCCAGGGGCTGTTCAGCCGTTCCCCACCAAGGGGAAACCGGTCTGGGGCGACCAAAGGGAAGATGTGCCAGTGGTTGGGAATCGAGATTCCCCCAAAACACGCAGCGGTTTCCTCCTACCCAAAAAGGTTAAGGACCAGCCGCTGATCTGCACCGAAGCAGACAAAAGTAATACCACTGCACTGGGACAGCGATCCCACTTGACTCAACGTTGAAATCCGAGTGCCACTTCACTCTCTTGCCTCCTTCCTCCAACCCTGAACTCGTGAACACACACCTCTCCGCCAGAGTTAAACTGTACTGACACAAAAACTAACGAAAAAAAAAACGTGCAGGCAGCACAAAACCGCTCAGCCACACTCCTGTCACCCAACACAAGAAGTGGAAAAGAAAAATGCAGTGGGGGATGCAGGAAAAAAAAAAAAAAAATACACGGACAGCACGCCAAGCCCTTCCACTGACAGCCAAATGGTGACAGTCTCGTGTGAAACCAGCAGACACTGCTAAGGGTGGTTTCACACTGCTAGAAACAGTCTTTATGTTCTCTCTGGAACATTCAACAATTAAACTGAAGGCCCCAATATGTGCGCAGTGGTAATAATAACATGGCAGATGTGTTAGAATAAGAAACAAAGTGCTCTAGGACAACGAGTATTTCAACCACAATGATGCAAACTGATTCAGTTTCATCACTCTTTAAAGAACTGTGAACAGAAGTCATAGAGAAATGTTAGTTACGCACAACTTGTGAAACCAGTGCTGACAACACAGACCATAAGAAAACAGATAACTTACTTGTCGCTGCGTTGGAAATGGAAGGGCAGGGCAGGGAAGAAGCGGAGGTGCAGAGGAATGGGGATGGTACAGAGGACTTCCTAAGAAGTAGCTGCCGGGTATCGGATCGCCTGGTTCTCTTCGTGACATATTTATACACCTTGCAAGTGACGTCACCACCTTATCTATACACCACCCCACCTCCCCCAACCCCTCTTGATTTATTTTTTTAAAAACTCCCACTCTCACCTAGCGAGCACGAAGAGGAAACATTAGTTGTGCCGATTAAGAAAAAAAAAAATCGAATAACAAAGAGGAGAGGGGAGGGAGGGAGGGGGGGGGGAGGGGGATGTCAGTTTATGACGTTATAACCCAGCCGACCACGAGGGGCCATATCAGAGAGAGAGAGAGAGAGAGAGAGAGAGAGAGAGAGAGAGAGAGAGACAGAGAGAGAGACAGAGAGAGAGAGAGAGGCACTCATACATTTTTGTCGCTATTTCACATGGGCAGTCTTTGATTACATTTCAATGTTGCGCTATACCTAGGTGATTAAGACATCATGATTTCACGCGGGAAAGTCACAGTGGCGTTAGCCATTAAGTAGACGTTCGCCGGAGACGAGAACAACTGATCACAGTCAAAACCAGCCATGGGGGCCGTTGGTCCGTTCAAAACATTGACAGCGTTTACTCAGAATCTACAATTCTTTGACATTCGATGCTTCTTTGTGTGTGTGTGTGTGTGTGTGTGTGTGTGTGTGTGTGCGTGCGTGCGTGCGTGCGTGCGTGCGTGCGTGCGTGCGTGCGTGCGTGTGTGTGTGTGTGTGTGTGTGTGTGTGTGTGTGTGTGTGTGTGTGTGTGTGTGTGCGTGCGTGCGTGCGTGCGTGCGTGTGTGTGTGTGTGTGTGTGTGTGTGTGTGTGTGTGTGTGTGTGTAGAAGAGGCACTAACTTAATCTGTCTCTGTTTCATTCCCTATCAGTAATTTCATAATCAGGGAAACATTTAACAGCTGATGCCGTTTTTCTCTAGATTTCCCTTTGGTCCCTCTCATTCTCTGTCTGTCTGTCTGTCTGTCTCTCTCTCCATGTAGAAGTTCGGAGTGAAATCTTTACATGACATTTTATGTACTGTTTACTGAAGATGTGAAAGGTTTGACACGGTGCATAAGACATCAGCTCTGCCTGTGTTGCCGATGAACAAAGGGCTTCCTACTTTTGTGTTGTATGGAGCGCGGTAACGCGCCAGAACGTGTACTAACCGTCCATGTTTGTGCGAAGGCTTGCACTATGAACTTTAACTAACCTTTTTTTTCTCACCGTAACCCTTTCCTCACTCTTTCTTTCTCGTTACCTTTCACGCTGTGTGCATGTGGAGAATCCTCAAAGTGGGGGAATCCTTTTGCATTTGATTATTTCGCTGGTATTCAATCATTCAGCATTTTGAAAGATACACCTCTCGCCATAGCACCCGAAACAGCACTTGAGAAAGTAGTTTTATCTGCTTGTTGCCCTTGATGATGATCGCGCGTTTGTCTCCCTTTTCTACGGGACCTTTCGGCTGCGTTTCATGCCATAAATCACGCTGCTTATTTATTTATTTATTTATTTATTTATTTATTTATTTATTTTTTTTTTTTTTTGTCGACTTCAGGTTCACCGTTGGCATTTCTGGAACTCCTACATTCATTCTTTCTCTCTGGTTGTACTCAGGTCCTTCTACTGTCACAAAGGTGGCTAATTTTGCCGACAACGAAATAACAAAGTTCGGGGAAGTTCATGCAGAGGGATAGGTAGAGAAAGCCGAGATCGATTTTCTTTTAGCCATGAGAATGAGTGATCTTGCACAGTACCTTGCTTTGTAAAAGAAAAAAAAAAAGCTGAAATTTCAGCATTGAAAAACGTAGATTTAGACTGCAACCACTTCAGCAAAATCGTTTGCAGTCTGGAAGATCAGCTTATGCGCAGGGATTCCAGTCTTCAGCCTTCTTTCCGCTCGTCGTTCACGCTTGGCGTCACGTGGTGAGGAAGGACAGTCTGGACAACTTGCGTCTTGTTGCGGCAGCGTGTAGCGATCCAGGACGTCATGAAGAGTGTTACAGAAATACTCAACGGAGAGGGGGGGGGGGGGGGGGGGGGGGACATGGGTTTGGGGGGGGGGGGGGGGGGGTGCGGGTGAGGGTGGGGGCTGAAGATTGAAGTCTGCTGAGCATATCCACAGATAAAGAGTCAAGATCCACAGAGGCAATGTTTCTTGTCTCCACATGCTTGGCAGGAACCAGAGGTACAGTAATAGCTGACAGACCAGGACACAGTAATGATCTGAGTTCAGGCTGACTGGTTGAAATGGAATTCCCAGCTGTCGGTGGGGGGGTGAACAATCCTGTGAAGCATATGACAGGATCGGTGGGTCCCGGTGTGCCAATAGACTGGTTGAGACCAAAATTTTC
>JADBJO010004799.1:127500-130000 GCA_016801955.1 Conus betulinus | reverse complement strand
GTTATTCGGCTTTTTAAGCTGTACCCCTAAAAATTTCTTTCATGCAAATAAGTGGACCTTCTCAATGCGAGCAACTGTTTTATCTAATCCCTATATTTCAGCACCGTATATGGCAATAGGTAGAACCTGATGTAAAAAACTGTTCAAAAATACTGCAAATCAATTATTCTTAAGCATGTACAACTCACGCATAATACACAGCAAGGCATTTTGTTGCTCGGCTTGCAAGATCTTCACAAGCAAACACAAAACTAAGTCTAGTGGAAAAAATATATACCAAGATACTTATAACAGTTGACAATCTTCACTTCCTCTCCATTAAGAAACCACCTTTCTCTCGCTGCAAGAAATACAACAACATTACTCTTTTCCATCTTTACCTTGAGCTGAAGTCTTGAGAATGCTCTCCATAAACTGTTCAGTTGTGTTTGAAGACCACCTGGTGTTTCGGAAACCAACACAAAACCCAGAGAGAGAGAGAGAGAGAGAGAGAGAGAGAGAGAGAGAGAGAGAGAGAGAGTGGGTAAAAGGGGAGGGGGTGAACGACATATGGGTAGAAGAAGGCAGACAGACTTAAAGAGAAAAAGACGCGCGCACAGTGACAGTGACATAAAGAGAGAGAGAGAGACAGACAGAGAGAGAGAGAGAGAGAGAGAGAGAGATGGGTAAAAGGGGAGGGGGTGAACGACATATGGGTAGAAGAAGGCAGACAGACTTAAAGAGAAAAGACGCGCGCACAGTGACAGTGACATAAAGAGAGAGAGAGAGAGAGAGAGAGAGAGAGAGAGAGAGAGAGAGAGAGAGAGAGAGAGAGAGAGAGCAGGATTGGATTGTAAAGCCACCGGCCTGTGTACAAAGGGACACGTTTTGACTGGGAAAAATGAAATAGATAGTTAATTTTGAAAGGGTATATATATAATTCAGTTTATCAATCGATAAACAAATCAGACATCGTTAGTATTGCCAACAAATCTCCCACTGTCCGATATTTATAACCACAAACTGCCTTAAATATTACTTTACGAACATCTCTTACTTTCACCGCTTAAAAAAATGTATATACTTTCGCAAATGTTCTAGCTGTGAGACGTTTTAGGAAGGAGCATAAGAGCAAAGCATCGTTCGTTTTTGTCTTTAGTAATATTTTGATGTAGATATTTTCCCCCAAACGTGTACACGTTTTGCATTCAAGGAGAAAATGAACTTGGTTTCAAGTTCGAAAACGAGACTGAAATTTCTTTTGATTTTGTCGTTGCATCTATCGTTTCTTATTGAAATAATATATTTTGAGTGGAAATGTTTCCTATGGAATTAAGAAATTAACATGAGGAGAGAGAGAGAGAGAGAGAGAGAGAGAGAGAGAGAGAGAGAGAGAGAGAGAGAGAGAGAGAATTAAGGGCAGCAACAACGCAGGAGGTAAAGACATAGATGACTAACAGAGTTGTCTTTCTTAAACAGTGGAAACATGCAGTTTGGCTCGTAATCGAAAGAATCCGAAAACTTGTGGTTATTTTTTTATGGTTTTCACTCATACTGTTTTTTAAGTTACAGTATTTACATTACTTAGCATTTTTGTTGCTGTAATTCCATGTATACAGAAGCTAGTTACAAATTAGTTCGCTAATCGAGAAGACACAGTCACCCCCTCTGCCTCCATCCCTCCGCCGCCCCCCCCCCCCCCCCCGACCCCTCTTGCTTATCTTGTGGCCTCGTAGCAGACCTCACCTGACACAGCCAGTAGATGATGACGGATACAGACGTTCTACGCTGTTTCAGTTATCTTTTCTGATTATTTTTCATTCGTTCGCGTTTTTTTTTTTCAGTTTCGCCTGTCCCATTTCCCGTACTGTCTCTCACTTACAGCCACACCCAGAGTAAACGTTCTTCCACAGTCCTGGAGCCCAAGGGACTGTCCACGTAAGGTCATCCGGCAGCGGAGACCCTGCGCTGAAACATACTTCGATGATAAATGACCCTAGGGATGTTCTTGCTGTCGGTACCTGTGACAGCCGCCGATCGAGCTGAGGTTATCCTGTGAGTAGCAGTATGGTAAAGGTGGCGGGAGGGGAGGGGGGAAAGAAAGATGGGGGTGAACGGTGAGGATTCCATCATCTGCTCCTTCAATCTTTGCAGCCAGAACAACTGTCAGTGACCGTGCTCACCATCATTTAACAGAGACCTCCACCGACTTTATCATCTAGTGTGGGGAGCTTAGGGTATGCTTCGCTGATGGCTGTTCTTATCTGAACGAACTATAATTCACGTGAAGTTTCAAAACAGTGACCGAGGGTGGAAAATGAAACAAAATTTGAAAAGAGAGGGCTTAGTTATCGCCAGAACACAGACAAACAAGAGTACGGGGCTAGACAAGGCGTTTCGACCTCTTGAGTCTTCTTCAGACGAAAACACACAATACTTAGGACAGTGACAAGAACACTTAGCTGAGCTACTCCTGGCGGCCATTTTCAATTTGGAAACGAACAGAAGCTCAGGGAAGTGT
>JADBJO010004799.1:107500-122500 GCA_016801955.1 Conus betulinus | reverse complement strand
ACACACACACACACACACACACACACACACACACGCCCGCACGCACGCACGCACGCACATACAAAGAGTAAACTACTACTTTTGTTCTAATGCCCCTTTTAAAATGCATTCGCCACAGCAACGTAACAACTGTTCATTTGTTGTGCGTTACCTTTTGCGTGGATCACTTTTGCAGAATGCAACGTTAGATTTTGCGCTGCTGTTACATTTTGTGCTGTATGAGGCCCTGCGTCCCTATTGCAAGGGGAGATCAAACTTGGACAAATCACGTCCCATCAGTTGAATCAATGTTGTTTACAGCCAAGCAGGTAGCGCAACATCATGGCTGTCATCCTGTCAAAGTCAACGTTCTACACTAAGGTTAAGAAGATGAAAACCCACATCTTCTTCAGGGAAATTTTTGCAAAACACGGTAAGTTTGCTTACATTTATTTTTCTTTCTTAAAATCCTGTACCAAATTAAAGATGGTTGACTCTTACGGGTACCTGAAATTCACATCAGTTGGGACATTTCTATAGAGGGTTTTCATGGAGTCTGTTTTAGAATTGTTACGTGTGACATCATGTAAGTACAAGCAGTCTTTAGGAACGTCCCATAGTAAATGATGCATCCGAGATCACGGAGCTTCTTCACCTTTTGAAACATACTCGGAGTGGGTGTAACAAGTGTGGCCCGCGTGCAATCGGCTATAAACTGTTTCGTCTGCAGGATCACCACGGGCGGATGGTGAAATCTCTTTGAAGTTCGGACGGATTGTAATGAGCTTGGCATCGATCTGCGAGTTCCAGTCCTTCTTACCAGAAACCGGACAAGTGCCTGAGGTTTGGGCTTTTAGATCGGTGTAACGGGGTAGAAAATCGGCACAGCTCTTCCTCTGTGGCATTCTTGGCAGATAGGGGGGTGGGTGGGATCTGGATCCAGGGGATTGGGGGTGGGATCTGGGTACCCTAGGAACACCCGGCCCCATATGGCTGGCAGAAATTGCAAATCGCCATGTGCCAGACCCCCAAAGCCCCTACAATACCCTATTCTCCTCCAGGGTTTCTGGACACCCCCTTCCTCCCCTGGTTGAAAAACAAATATTTATTCATTCATTTTCTTTCCATCAAGCGTGAAAATCCGCCCATTTGTTTGTGAGGCATCCGCCGAAGATGAAAACGATGCTGAATAATTCCGTTAAGAGAACACCAACCTTCTGGAAAAGGTGAGACCATCTCCGCCTTTGAACATTCTGGAAAAGGACAAACGCCCCCCCCCCCCAATCCCCTCCCCCCCCCCCCTTCAACTCAACATTCTCCCTCCCACGGTTGTTATGCGAGCTTGAAAAGTACAATCCTGGCACCTTACCTCCCTCACAACGTATTGGAGGAGAAAACAAACGCTCCCGTCCCCCCCAATATCCGCCCCTGCGTCCTTTCACAGAACTCAAGCTTTACTGTGGTTTCATGGCTGGGTCACGCTCCCCCCCCCCCTCCCCCCCCTCCCCCCCCCCCCCCCAGTTTTCCTAACTGAGGGAAGACACCACCCTCATTGAACCCCCTTCTCATGTAAAATTGATCCGGCCCTGCTTCAGATGGCAAGATGGCTGAGATGCCCACTGAGGAAGCCACAAAACCACGGGACCCCACGTTTCTTGTCCCGCCGGCCGCGCTTTGTTTTCACTCTCTGTCTTATCTCTCCATTTCACCTACAGCGGTGCTCCGTGGGTCTCAGCCTTTCGCCTGAGACGACAAACCTAGGTCCGGTGTAGGTCCTACACTCGCGCCCGTAAAAAAAAAAAAAAAAAAAAGGCAAACCTAGACAGGGATAGAGAATAAAGGATGGTGCCATGTTATGGAAGACCAGCGACGTTGTGTGACAGAGCAAAACGTAGGATACTCTTGATGGTTCCACTGGCACTGACACAGTGTCCTGGGAGTGACGGCACGGACGGCTGCTAAAGAACCTGGGCCCACAGACATCGGCGACAAGGCACAGCTGTTGTCACCAGTCCCACTTGCTAATACATTCAGGATTCAGCAATCGGAAACGAAGAAAAAAAAAAAAGCCAAACACGTTGGTTAGACCTTAGAAGCGCTTACCCCCCACCCCTCCCACACACACATGCGCGTACGCACACGCGCACGATCTCTACGGTTTTTTACTCACAAATGACGATAGACTGAAATGAATCTCGTCGCCAAGTTGCAAATCCAGACATCAATGCGGGAGGAGGGTTGCAAGGAGGTGGGGTTGGGGGGGGGGGGGGGGGGGGGGGGGGGGGGGGGGGGGTGGGAGCTGACGTACATGATTCTCTCAACTCACAATTTCTCTCACGAGCAGTACCAATCGTTTCTTCCTACAACCAGTTCACATTTTCTTGCCTTTCCTTTCTAAGCACAATCACAATGTCGACGTCTTTCCACTCCTACTCAATCCACCGTAACAACAGATACATCACAAGTCAACACTGGCCCCGTAGATAAAACAATCTTTTTGTCAAGAAATAAAGGATAGAAGCTTTGAAAGAAAAGCAGCATCAACAGGAATAATCTGTGCTTTCTAAGGCAGCGTAACTTCTGACACCGGTTCAGAGTAAAAATCGACACCTGTAAGTGTCAAATATAGCTTCTGGGTACATTGGTTAAAACAAAGTCTATAACTGAGGTTTTTCTTTCCTCGAAAATTAACACTCAGTTCCTCCTCCCTTTCCATGGCATTTAGATCAAAGTGTATGGTCCTCACTACCATGTCACAGTCTTCTTAACTTCAGAGCAAACGAGTTCAGGCTGAGTTTGGAAGATCAGGTGGAGGCAACACACCATACTCACCAGCACTCACTTGTACATACAGACCCCCCCTCACTCACCAACACACCCAAATCTTTACTCATATACATGTACGCCCCTTTCTTCCTCAGCCTCCCTCCTCCTCCTCCTCCTCCTTCGCCTCCTCCTCCTCCTCCTACGCACATGTCTATCTAGATCACGACACACAGCCAAGTCAGAGAGGCGTGGATTGAATGCTGAAAGCATCCTGTCTGACGTAGAATGCACGTGTTAAGGCTTTTGGAACCAGCAAGGGGGAGATGGAAAGAGCAGGGAGAAGACAGGGAGAGGGGTGGTGTCGGAGTGGTGATGCGTAAAAAATGAGGGAGGCGTGGGTAAGAGTTGGGGAGGGAGGTGGTTTAAGGAGGGATACAAGATGGTCTTGGAAAAAAAGTATCGGCACAGAAGCTGATATTCTTCGAATGCTCGCACATACTAAAAACGCAATATCGTATGAATGGAAATAGGTTCTAAGACATACAGACACACCAATCAATCAATAACCAGGTCTCATCATTAAACACGTGATAAAACATATCATATTTGTGAGCAGTTACAAGAGTTCTTCTTCCATGCTGGCAAACCGCAGGAAAGGTGAGTTTCAGTAAGGCTTGGTGTCAGCAAGTGAAGCACTTTTCGGACAAGGCGCTGTTCACGTTTCGATGACCAGCTCTGTGGCTTCCCCTCTCGGTAGCAGTGTCACGGACTCCGACAAGCAAAAGGTAGATCAAAAGTATGTTTAAAAAGCACGAACGCATATGCATCCCTGCTACACCTTTTTTGCACACTTGTTTTGGAAGTTGAGATAAACTCTCAAAACCGAAGCTAACGAATGCTTGGGACATTTTGCTCTGGCATCAGTACATAACTGGCGTATGCGTTGTTCACAAAATGGAAAAGTCTTCAGCCGCGTCAGTTCTTTCGTCACCCAATGCCCCTCAATTCCCTCCCCCCCCCCAATCGATTTCTCGCAAAACAACAAGCAATACACAAGGAATGAAACGATTACCTGGTTTGTTTGATCCGGAACATGCGGAAATTTTTTTTTGATGTTTTCATTTAGATTTTGTCCTCCACCTTTGGAGCGCCTGTGTTGGAGATCGATGAAGGCTGAAACTCTCTCTCTCTCAACACACACACACACACACACACACACACACACACACACACACACACACACACACACACACTCGCGCGCGCGCGTGCGCGCGTCCCCACACACAGAGTTTCAGTTTTTAGTTTCATCAAGGAGTTGTCACTGCGTGCGGACTAGTCCATATACGCTACACCACATCCGCTAAGTTTTGAGACCACACTGCGCATGATTTAAAAGCTGATGGATACATGAATTAACTACTAAGATGAGAGAACTGAAGAAGAGTTCCGTGGTTACGACTTAGCAGATATCTGTCCTACGCATTAGCCCAACGCACTGGTCAGACGTTGAGTACCTACCTAACACTGATTGTGCCTTTTTAACCATTGTACGTGTGTGTAGTGAATGTAAACATATGTGTGTATGGATGTGTGGACACGGGCCCATGTGTGTGCGCGAGTGTATGTGCACGATGTGCGTGTATACGTATGCATGAGAGAGTGTGTGTGCGCGCACGCGTGTGTGTGCGCTTGTGTATGTGTGCTCACGCTCGTACGCGGGTACACACACACACATTCACATACACACACATTCACGCACGCACGCATACACACACACACACACACACACACACACACACACACACACACACACACACTCAACACACACACAAGAATTTGACAAGATAACGCAATCAAGAGAAGATTCTAACAAACCATCCTGTCTTTTTTTTTTTTTTTTTTTTTTTTTTTGCAGTTTATGCTTACTGCAGAGGGACACGTGGTCCTATAGTCAGAAGGTTTGCCTGTGGAGCTAGTCGGTTGCTGGAACCACTCATTGGGGTGGGATTGTTACAGTTTCCGACACCTCGCTGTCCATCATCAGACAGTCAACGGATACTACTTCAGTTCAGGGAAGATGAAGGCGGCGGACGGGCTCCACCTGCCGTCATGCCTCGTCCTCGACAAGTGAACTTCCATCAGCGCGTCGCTGCTAGGGCTGCGAGGCCACGGGGCATTCACCTTCAACCTTCCCAGCCACGACACCTGGCGGCAGGTCCCTACCCTGGCGGTTGGTCAGGTCCCCGTCGCGTCCTTGCCGTCCCCTGAGTCCAGCCGTAAGCCGGCGCCTGAGAGGGAGGAGGAATAGCCCGAGGTCCAGCACGTCTCCCGGAGATCCCCCTTCCCCCTCGCCCAGCCCAGCAGGGCAGCGAGGCGGACTCGCTGCTGCCCCCCTCGGCCCATGGGGCGCACAGGTCGCCCAGCATGGGCTGCAGCTCCAGGCCCTCCTCACTCATGTCCACGTGCTGCCCGCTGTCCCCTGCCCCTTCCTGGCTCCAGCCCAAGCTGTGCACGACGGCCAGAGGCCGGGTCTTCACCGGCAGGCGGCAGTGGGGCGGAGGCTGGGTTTTCTCCTGCGGGGGTCGGTGGGCCGTCAGGCTGGTGCGGGGCGCGCTTTGGTGAGGCGAGCTGCCCGTGCTGTGGTGAGCGCCTGGGACTGTAAGAAGAGGAAGTGACGTCACTGGGACAGGAGAGGGGAAGGCCGCGGTGCGTGGGCTGTTCCGTTTCCGGAGTGAGCTCCGGGAGCGTGATGTGGGACAGGTCTTGGAGCTCGAGGTATTTCTGCATGATCATCACCAGCCTCATCAGCATCATACAGCAATCATCAATTTCGTTGCCATCTAGAAACACAACAATAAGAAGGACGGTCATTGATGATAACATACGTACAACACACCCTATTCTACGCTCGAGTACCAGACGTACAAGGATCTCCATCAGAAATACTTAACCGTTCTTCTGTCTAGACCAGACCTCATCTTTCTACCTTTTCTTCATCAGATATCTGCCCCTATCTTTCGATCAATACAGCATTGTCATCTCGACACCTCAGTCCCCTTTTTTTCGTCATTTCTTTCCTACTTTACACCCCATCCCTCCCTCTATTACTAGTCCTAGACGTCATCTGTGTCTTCCTGTTCCAGAATTCTTCCTTCCACAAGAGCCCATCCGCTCTATCCCGTTGTCCATCCGTCTCAACGCCAGACATCAAGCCCCCTCACCGTCTCTGTCTTTCTAACTAGAAGCAACCTGTCCGTTCCTACTCTGAAGCAAAGCCCTTGCTTTGTAGGCAGCATCTCACTTCTCCCTTTCCAGAATCCACCTCGTCCATCTGTTTCAATACCACACCCGCCACCACCCAACCTCCCCCCCCCCTCCCCGGCAGTTAAGCATGCCAGAAAATAATTTCTCGACTGCTACTCTTCTTTTCCCACGAATACATCGTTACTTTGCTTCAGGATGTACTGAAGATTTGATGAGAAAGATGGGGATCCACTTCATCGGTGAATGCCACGGCCAGACCCATAATTATGACGGTTCTGGGTGGCAGAACTATTCCCCGGCTCCTTTGACGAAGCGTTCAAGGAGTCAACATCCTCCTCTGTCTCCGCACCACCGTTTCCTGATGGACTCAACTGCCATGGTTGACAGTTTAGTATTGAGGCTCCAGCTCTGACCCCAATCTTTTCTTTCCTTAACTCGCTTTTACCCCCCCCCCCCCCCACCACCTCCACCGTTTACATACACACACTCACCTCTTTCATCATTCCACCAACTTTCCTCACACCCCATCTATAGTCATGAAACAGGACACTGCACCCATAAAACCACTGCTACTACCTAAATATGCATATGAATAGACACATGCATATGTGATAATCCGTATAGTTTTATTCTCATACGATCGTTTGCTCTTCTCCTCCCCCCCCCCTCCCCCTTTGCCCGCACACACAATTCACCCCCAAAGCGTCCCCCACCAGTATAAAACACCTCCTCCTCTTTCTTTTCCTTATTCAGCCTCTGTTTTGGGTTCGAATTTCGGTACAGGGGGATTTTTCCCTCGGAGTTGACATTGCTTCTGACTCCATTCCCCATACAGTCCTTCGAAGGAGACTATAAACGAGGTTCCGTGTGTGAACGCACGCACATCATCTTGCACACACGTCAAATCCCATCACCAACTTTCTGAAGAGAAGGCCAGTTTGGCCGTTGGTATGGATGACACGTTGCACATACCATGCACCTTCCCCGAACATGGAGTATGGCTGCCTTAATGGCGGGATAAAAACGGTCATACACACAAAACTCCAGTGCCTGTCTATACAGGCAGTGTCTGCAGGAGTATCAGCCTGCGTACGCGGAAAGAAAGAAAGAAAGAAGCTCTCTGTTTACTATCTCCTGCTGTCTCTCTCTCCTTTTCCTTCTCTCCAACACACACACACACACACACACACACACACACACACACACACACACACACACACACACACACACACACAACTGCATTAAACACACATTGGTGTAATCATACATCTTATTTTCATATGTCATTCATTATTTGTCTTTCATTTCATGTCATCATTCTGGAAAAACAGTCTACGACCGAAACAATGAGAGGTTCCCCCTCCCCCCCTTTTTCTCCCCATAAAATCTTCAGCACATCCTCCGTAAGCCAGACTTCATTCTTCTCTTCCTCCTTCTGCCAGACTCACGTTTTCTGTGGCCCCTTGGACGAAGGCTTCCATGACGTCACACAGGCTGCGGAAGCTGGGCCGTCGTCTTCGTGGGTCTTCGTGCCAGCAGCTTCTCATCACTCGATAGCTACATCATAACACATCCCCACACTGGGTATGCATCATACCACCATCAGATTGTGCTGAATGACAACACCCTCACCTTGTATCTCCATCCAGATCTGATGTGGCACCTTTTGGTTACTTGAACTAGAAACAACATGTCCTGAACTGTATACGTATGAACATGAAACAACGTGAACTGAGTTGTATACGTATCATAGCACCCCCACCTTGTACGTGTACTATGATATCCCCACCTTGTGTGTATACTGTGACATCCCATCCTTGTGTGTATATTATACAATCCCCAGCTTGTGTATATGCCATAACATCCCCACCTTGCATCTGTATCATAACATCCCCACCTTCTATCTGTATCATAACATCCCCACCTTCCATCTGTATCATATCCTCACTTGCATCTGTATCGTAACAGCGCCACCTTCTGTCTGTATCATAGTATTCCCCCACCTTCTATCTGTATCGTAACATCCCTCACCTTCTATCTGTATCATAACATCCCTCACCTTCTATCTGTATCATAAAAATCCCCACCTTCTATCTGCATCATAATATCCTCACCTTCTATCTGTATCATAATATCTCCACCTTCTATCTGTATCATAACATCTCCACATTTCTATCTGCATCATAACATCCCCCACCTTGCATCTGTATCATAACATTTACGTCTTGTAACTATCTGAAAACAACCGTATCTTGGATCTGTATTATAATATCCCCATTTTTTGTATCTGTATTACAACACCCCCACCTTGTATTTGCCTTATTTATAACACACCCGTGTTGTATTTGTATCATGATACTCCTATCTCGTTTCGTTTCTGTATTTCAACGTTCTCACCTGGTATTCTGTGTCTTAACATTCTCACCTGGTATTCTGTGTCTTAACATTCTCACCTGGTATTCTGTGTCTTAACATTCTCACCTGGTATTCTGTGTCTGAACATTCTCACCTGGTATTCTAACATTCTCACCTGGTATTCAGTGTCTGAACATTCTCACCTGGTATTCTGTGTCTGAACATTCTCACCTGGTATTCTGTGTCTTAACATTCTCACCTGGTATTCTGTGTCTTAACATTCTCACCTGGTATTCCGTGTCTTAACATTCTCACCTGGTATTCCGTGTCTGAACATTCTCACCTGGTATTGTGTGTCTGAACATTCTCACCTGGTATTGTGTGTCTGAACATTCTCACCTGGTATTGTGTGTCTTAACACATTCTCACCTGGTATTCTGTGTCTTAACATTCTCACCTGGTATTGTGTGTCTTAACATTCTCACCTGGTATTGTGTGTCTTAACATTCTTCTCACCTGGTATTGTGTGTCTTAACATTCTCACCTGGTATTGTGTGTCTTAACATTCTCACCCTGGTATTCTGTGTCTTAACATTCTCACCTGGTCTCTGCATCTTAACGTTCTCACCTGTATCATCACAGTTCGACTTTGTGTCTGTATCATAACATCTCCACCTTGTGTCTGTATCATAACATCCCCACCTTGTGTCTGTATCATAACATCTCCACCTTGTGTCTGTATCATAACATCTCCACCTTGTGTCTGTATCATAACCTCCCCACCTTGTGTCTATATCATAACATCTCCACCTTTTGTCTGTATCATAACATCTCCACCTTGTGTCTGTATCATAACATCTCCTCCTTGTGTCTGTATCATAACATCTCCACCTTGTGTCTGTATCATAACATCTCCACCTTGTATCTGTTGCATCTGCGTCATAAACTAGTGCTTGCGACAACGTGGAAATGTCTACGTCTGGTGAATGTCTGCAATACAATACATCAAACGAACTCGGTTACTCTAAACGCGGCAGCGCCTTCTCTCACCGTGTCTATCATGCAGTCACAGACAACTGATTACGCGGATCGCTCAGAGTAATACAACGCTACAATTGTGAATGGGCATGACGTATTTGGTTGGAATCGAGGGATAGATAGATCGATCGATCGATAGATAAATAGATATATAGACAGATGGTTGGATAGATAGATAGGCTGATTTATTGATCGATGGAGAGATAAACAGATAGGTCAAAAAATAGGTAGATAGATAGATAGAAAGAATCACAGATAGATATATACATAGACAGATGGACAAAAAGAACGAGAACGAGAGAGAGAGAGAGAGAGAGAGAGAGAGAGAGAGAGAGAGAGAGACAGACAGACAGACAGACAGGCAGACAGACAGACATCGACAGGCAGACAGACAGAGGGGCAGAGAGAGAGAGAGAGAGAGAGAGAGAGAGAGAGAGAGAGAGAGAGAGAGAGAGAGAGAGAAGAAGACGTAGAAGATGCAGAAGAAGAAGAAGAAGAATGTTCAGAGAGACAGGGTTGGGTCGGGCAAACATTCAAGCAGACAGACAAACAGACAGACAGACAGACAGAGGAGAAAAAAAAAAAGAGAAAAAGCATAACAGATAAAAAGAAATGTCAATGAGGGGGAAACAGTCTTATCCCCCCACTCTCCCCCCCCCCCCCCCCCCCAAATCATCCTCACTGCCAGCCTCACTCACAGAGTATCAGGACAGGCCGGGGGCTGGGGCAAGCGGTGCCGGCTCCGGTGCATGTCGGCGATCTTGTCCGGGGGCACTCCCGGGTAAGGGGTGCCGCCTAGCGTGGCCACCTCCCACAGCAAAATGCCGTAGGACCAGACGTCGCTTTTGCTGCTGTACTGCCCCAGAGGAAAGCCTCGGGGCTGAGCCACTTGAAGGGCACGCGCCCCTGCACACACAGGCATCGTTGCAGCCGTCAGCGATGGAGGGGGGGGGGGGGGGGAGTCCAGTCTGTCTCTTGGAGAACACTCTTCCCTGCCGTATCTGACAGGAACATCCTCACCAACACTCAACGTCACCTCATAGTCTGCGGTGATAACGTTGTACCTGTGTGTGGCATCATAATCTTTTTTTGTGTGTGAATATTTTGTTCGTGACAGCCAAACTGTAGCCAGAAGCTTTTTCTCCTTTTCCTGAAATGCTATGTTCCCGGTGGCTATCCCACGAGAACAGATCAGATCTGTGGCATCGTTTTCTCTTTTTTGTATGGAGTTTCTTTACTTTGCTAAGTTGTTTATGATGGAGAGAATGATTACATATACTCGTGTTCCTTTACTACGCAGTTTTATTCCTCCCACACACACACACACACACACACACACACACACACACACACACACACACGCGCGCGCGCGCGCGCGCGCGCACGCACGCACACATACACGCATCCATGCACGCGGGCGAGCGCGCGCGCGCGCACACACACACACGCGCGCGCGCGCGCGCACACACACGCACACACACACAAACAGGGAGATCTCTTGTGATCGTCGACGGAGACGGACGTGTTTTTGCTTGAGCTCGTGTCCTAAGCTACAGTGAACAGACTTCAGTCAGCTGCAATGGCATGCTGTACGGAAATCTTTCGTGCAAGCATCGGAAACTTTGCCTTGGTTTTGTGGGCGATTTTGTCAAAGAAAGCAAAAAGAGCTAGAATGAGATGTCGTGGTTTCAAAATAAAAACGTATTCTGCTGCAATTGCAATCGGCACTCTGCTCGCTCTGTTGATGATCGGTGGGGTGGAGCCAAACCCAGGGCCTTAGCGACAAGCAGCAAAATACACGTCAGACAAGACTGGCCAGCAGTGCCAACGCATGAACATCCCCCGCAAGGAAAGCTGGCGCCGCCGAGGAAGTCGCCGGCAGCGAGCAAGGTACGATTGCCGATGTTATGAAAATGCTCAGAGAGATATGACAGAAAAAATCAACTCTATGGACAGTAAAATGGATGCTTTGAACAGCAAAGTCAATGACCAAATTGAATCTGTTGTGAGAGAAAACAAGGAAATGAAAGAAAAGATCACGAAGATGGAAGAGAAAATTGATGATCTCGAGGGGAGGAGCAGAAGAAATAACTTGTTGTTTCATGGTATCGCGCCTCCGGCCGGATGCACCGAAACTTGGAAAAACTGTGAGAGGGCAGTCAAGGAAGTCATCCGAGACAAAATGGGAATAGATGAGGAAGTAGAGATTGAACGGGCACATCGCTTGAGAGGTGGCAAATTTCCACACCCTATCATTGTCCTCTTCAATCGATTCAAACAAAAAGAAACGGTTTTATCTGCACGAGGCAAACTCAAAGACTGTCCCGGTGTATTTGTGTCTGAAGACTTTACCCCCCTTAGGGTGAGAGAACGACGCCGTCAGCTTCTACCATTCCTCAAAAGGCCAAGCAAGATGGGAAAAGAGCGCAACTGAGATTTGACACCCTGGTTGTGGAGGGAAAGACTTACGTGTTTGACACTGACACTCAGCAGCTGAAAGAGAGGCAGGGACAGAAATGATGGGCCGGCCGACAGCGCGTGCCATGGCTAAGGAGAGAAACTTCCCTTGACTTTGAAATGTGTTCCTCCAATATTAACAGACACTTTAAAGAAAGCGCTAACAGTGTTGATGGTGAACATAATCAAACTGAGCAAAACATCATTTTTACTGACGTAAGCTTAACTTCTGTGAATTCTGAGACCAAACAGAGACAAGGTGAATCTTCAAACAAACTCTTAAAAGATCCTGGTGTAAACTCTGATGAAAATGTATCACCGTGCGGTTGCAAAATTGGTAGCAATTCCAGGCATTCATATGAAAGTGAAACAAATTCCAGGTATGTTTTTGAGAATACTAGAACCAAAACTATGAATAATGGAAATCATTCTGTCGGCCAGTTGTATGCTAACGATATTGTACAAACAAACAATAATATAAGAGAGAATAGTCAAACTACGTGTGTTGAGATGCAAAACCACAGGTTAAATTTATGGCTTGGAATGTTCAAGGACTAAAAAGTAAACTTAGAGATAAATCATTTATATCTTTTTGTCAACAATTCAAAGTTTTCTCATTATCTGAAATCTGGTCGTGTAAAAAAGATGAAATTGAAAATGCCTTTCCTTCTTATAAAGTTTATTTTTCACCCCGCTCTAAACGTTTTAAAGGCGTGTGTTCGTTTGTGTGGACAAACAAATTGATTTTGGTGTTGAACGTCTACTTGAAACAGGTTGAAGACAAAATCTTTCTGAATTTGATAAATCCGTATTCAACTGCTCTTATGACTTCATAGCAGGTTTTGTTTACATTGCGCCGGAATATTCTGTGATATATAGCGAAGATAATATAAATGGGATCGAATTGTTAGAAGGCAACTTAGCTGATATTGAATGTACATTTCCTAACTTACCTTTGATCATATGTGGAGATTTCAATGCTCGCACTGGTGGTCTTTATGACATTGAAGTTTCTAATGATAGACATATACCTCAACTACAAGAAATTGATGAATTTTTCAATGTAGTAACAATACCGGAAGAAAGGAGATCCAAAGACCCAAATTCGAATAAATTTGGACACAAACTTGTAGAAATGTTAAAAGAACATGACCTTTATATTGTAAATGGACGGAAAGAAGGCGATAAGGAAGGGAAATAACCTGTGTGGCAAACAGGGGTATGAGCACAGTAGACTATTTTATTTGCTCAGCTTCTTTATTTCATCACATTACTGATATGTTTGTCGTAAATAGAAGTGAGTCAGATCATTTCCCTTTGGTTTCCGTATTTGACTTTTCTGAAAATAACAATGTGATCGAGGAAGAGGATGTTTTTACTTGAAGACAGGGTACGGTTTATTTATAATGAACAATTCCACAGTCAGTACATTCAAACTGTCACGGGAAAGGAGTCAGAATGGACAAATTTCGTGTCTGCGTTAGATGCAGGGGTGAACGCGGGATCAGACTGGGTTGTTTCGTATATACAAAAGGTTGCAGAACCAATGAGATCAAAATCAGAGAAAAGGAACCACGCACGCAGCCAACCTGGTGGGATGAAGAATGTGAACAGTCAAAGCAGGATAAATACACGACTTTGAATCAATTCCGGAGGACAGGTGAACTCCAAACTTAACGAATATTTCGATTTGAAAAAAGATTTTTAAGGCTGTGTGTAAACGCAAACAAGAAGAAGAGAACAACAAAGTTGTAAATGAACTGAATGCAGCTTGTAATGACATTGATTCTAAATGTTTCTGGAAGAAAATTAAATCATTTACTAATCAAACAAATAATGCAGTTAGCTCTATTTCCCCACGATCATGGTTTCAGTATTTTAGAGGTTTGCTGAATACAGAAACAACCGAACACACTGAATTTCTAAACGAAGTGAGGAACACTCTTACTGAACATAACTCAGAAGAAACCTGTCACGAATGTTTAAACTCTAGCATCGATGCTGAAATTTCTGAAACCGAAATTTATGATGCCATCAATAGAATGAAACGAGGAAAAGCTCCAGGACCTGATGGCTTACCTACTGACTTCTATTTCCATGCAAAAGATACGTTGGTGAAATTTCTGCACCCGCTGTTTACAAAGTGTTCAAAACTGGGGAATATCCCGAAAGATGGACCATAGCGATAATCTTTCCATTACACAAAAAAGGAAACCGAGATAATGTCAATATTACAGGGGTATTTCACTTATAACGTGATTAGCAAACTATACAGTTCTGTTATAAACAGAAGACTCGAACAGTTTTGTAAGCAAAACAACATGATCCCTGAAGCACAAGCTGGTTTTCGTAAAGGATATTCCACAACAGACAATATATTTACACTTCAATCAATGATACAAAAGTACTTGACAAAACAAGGTGGCCGTTTTTTATGCACTGTATGTGGACTTTTCAAAGGCATTTGATTGTATTCACAGGGAAAAACTACTATATTTTTTGTTATCAAAAGGTGTGCATGGAAACATGTTTAATACTTTACAGGCAATGTACAAGAAAGTTAAGGCAGCAGTGTGTGTAGGGAATAAGATAACAGAATGTTTCGAATGTGTCACTGGTGTCAAACAAGGTTGTATTTTAAGTCCCCTTCTGTTTTCTATGTTTCTGTCCGAGCTTCAACAAGATTTACTACGCTGTGGTGCACATGGGGTAAATGTTTTCGGTGATTCACTTGATATTTTCTCATTGATGTATGCCGATGATATTGTTTTAGTATCAGATTCTGTTATTGATCTTCAAAAGAAAATAGACTGTTTAGAAAACTATTGCAAAAAATGGGGTCTCTCAGTAAATATGGATAAAACGAAGACGGTCGTCTTCAAAAACGGTGGCTTTATAAAAAAAAAAAAGTCTGAAAGATGGTATTTTAACGGTCAGGAAATAGAGACAGTGTCTTCATATAATTATCTCGGTGTAATATTCTCTTCAACCTTAAATTGGACAAGGTGTGTTGAGAATTTAAGTGGTAAAGCCCTTCGAGCACTTATAGGGGTTAAAAGATTACATCTGAAATTGAAAACTCTTCCCGCCAGTACTATCCTTCGTATCTTTTATACGAAAATCAAGCCCATTCTGTTATAT